>NTPY01000188.1:478168-527337 GCA_002922825.1 Brachionus calyciflorus | reverse complement strand
AATTAAAATTTTTAATTGTTTAAGGTAATCTTTTTTTGCCGATCGCAATTTTTTTGTCTGTTTGGTCTTATAACGTGTCATTAATTCAAATTTTGATCGAGTTCTTAGTGGCTGTGTTATTTACAAGCTATATAGTGTTTATAAGTGTTCAAAGTCCGTGTCCACCATTATTAGAGACAACAATTGGCCCTATTCTAATTTGTCTAAGTTGGATATTTTCTCAATCAATATTCATGAGAGTAAGGTGTATGATATCAACTCGTTTGGAACGTTTTGGTGAGAAAATTTTGATGAAATCAGGATCATTAACTCTTTTGGGCGAAGTGGTTGGTGGAATTTTAATTTTTGTCCTTGTTGAAAAATTTCGTATTTTCAAAGACAAACCAGAATGTGTTTTTGATTATAGTTATTGTTCTAAGTAGTAAGAAAAAAAAATTTCAAATTTGTCACTTTAATTGTTTTTGTTCGCTTAAAATTTTATAATTTTTTTATATTATTATTTAAAAAAAATATATATTAATTTCGAAATAAAAATTTTGAAAAATATATAAATTGTATTTGTTTCACTTACAATAAGAAAAACGATCCCTACTCTCTCTTTATTTTAGGTAGCTATACCTAAATCAAAATTCTTCACATTTTTTCTCTTTTATTTTCATAATTTTTTCATTCGACGTTGCCTTGATTTTTGTTTTTAAATGACTCAATACGTTCATTATTTGCTTGAGTTAATTTTTTTTTATTCATATTTACTGAAAAATAAGGTTTCGAATTAATTGCAAAGGTAAAATTTTGGTTTTCTTATTTTTTTTAAAAAAGCATTGCATTTTTAATTTACATGAGGAACACTTATTGCAATAATATTAATAATAATTTAAGAACATAAGAATGCATAGTATAGATCAAATCGAACTTATTTCAGAAGGAAGTTTAGTCGAATTCAAATCACCAAACGCATTTCGGAATTATTTTTCAAAAGTCAAATTGGGAGTGTTTTTTCTTATTTGTTTATTCACACTAGGTGAGAAAAATTAAAATTCAATACTTAACTGAGAAAAAGTTTGTAAATTTTTTTCTTGTCAAAAAGGCTCATGGATTGATATTTCAGGTATGAAAATTTAATCTGAAAAATGCTTTATTAATTATTAATGCTTGCAGTAAAATATTTTAAGTATTTTGAATTATTTAAAAATAATTTTTCTTTTTTTTTTAAGGAATATGGTGTGAACTGCCATTTATGCTTGAAGAATTGCCAGAAGGATGGAGGTTATTCAAATTTATTGTTAATTCTTAAATTTTTAAATTATTTTCTTTTTCTAAATTGAAGACTTCCTTCCATATTATCAGCTATTTCACAAATAGCTCAAATTGGTCCTTTTATATATCTTGGAATAACTCTCCTGAAACCAAACAAGTTGAACAATGTTTACGTTATTTATTTTAATTTTACAATTGGTGCCATTGCTTGCTTTTTGCTTGCGTTCTTATGGAACAAATCTGTTGAGATTTACAGTGAGAAACGAAGTCTCTATTTGTATGTGCTTCATTTTCTATTGTCGGCTCTAGGTAATTTTTAAATTCACAATATAACATAAAAAGTAACCAGAACGAATCCCAAGTAATCCAAAGTAGAAAAAACAGACAGAATAAAAAATAACCCAAACCATTTTTTTATTTTTCTCTTTCACGACTCATTCTCAAATTTTACTCTGATTTTTCTTTCTATATTTTCTTCAGTAAAAGTTTTTAAAAAATACTTATTATACTCAAGTTTTACTCAAGAGGAAAAAAAAGGTAATTTGAAAAAAAGGTAAGGAATAAAACGTGCATAATAGGTATTTAAATTTTGGCCTAGATCTTAACACCCTTTTTTTATAAATCTAAACATCTTAAGGTTCCACAAACCATAAACCATAGTTTTATTTTAGTTGTTTTCGAGAGCTGATTACTTCTCGTAATTATGAAAAATTTGGACTAAAGCTATTCACTAATGAAGGAGACACTATTGTTTATAATATTGAATTAAAATTTGAATAAGCCAGATTATTTTTTCTAGAATAGATAAATTTGGAAAATTCAAATTAAATAGCCTTTTTTTTAAATAGCAATCATTTTTACAAAACTTTAAGTTTTGAGTGTTATAGAGAATAAATCAATCTACAATATGTAATTTTAGCATTTTAAACTTTTTGTTATTTAAAATAAGTTAAAATTTTTTTAGTAAACTAGCGTTTATCATTTGAACCTAATTGGCTGAAAAATTCAGAAATTATTTAATAAATTAAGTGATTTAAATGAGTACGGCTCTCATTTAAATCACTTAATTTATTAAATAACTGATCATTATATCTATGTTTCCATTCTTAGTATTACAGTTTCAAAGTCAAAGGAAACTTTTGGCAATCTTAATAATCTTATTAAATTATAGATGTTTGGATTTGCGGAAACAAGGCTTCCGTTTATCTTAATATGAAAAGCTTCTAGGTGGTCATTCGTCTAAGTTCTTTAATTAAACGAAAGGTTTCATGACTCCAATGGGCGTCCGTTTTTCCAGTATATACAAATTAGTCTATCTAAATTAATAGACTGGGAATTATGTAAATCGTTTTTGATTTCTTCAAAATACCTCAATCTAATAAAGCTATTTGTTAAGAATTAAGACTACTGAAATTAAGGCTGGTGTAATTTAAACTGTTGAAATTTAGTGTTGTTTAAAATTTGGCCTTGAAATAAGTCTTTATTCTGAACAAATTAATTTGTTAAAAATTAAGACTGTTCTTATTCTTTTAATAGCCGGTTCCCTTTAAAAAAATCATGAGAAAATTCTTCCTTAAAATTAGCTTAAAGATTTAAATTTTAATTGAAGTACATAGTGTACCTAGTTGGTTAGTAGTCTTTTATTTCATAACGATGTTAAACTATCTTAAAATTCTGGAGATAACTCCAGAACTGGAGATTAATCGCAATACTCAATCACTCTTCAATGAAATTAAATGCAAGCTTTTACTGTAAATATTTTTTGTTATTAATTGGAGAGATTCTCTTTATTTATTGGAGAAACATTCGATAAATAAAATTCGATCTCAAAAGTTTATCGTAATTGAAAATTTCAGCTATTATAAATGTTAGCGTAAATTTGCAAAATACGTCAATTTACAAATTTCCTTAAAAAAACAGTAAATTTGTCAAATACCAAAAATAATCAAATTTTTAGTTTTTTACTGATTTTTTATTTTTTTCAGTAAATTATTTCTTTAATTAAA
Source organism: Brachionus calyciflorus (assembly GCA_002922825.1). Classification (NCBI taxonomy): domain Eukaryota; kingdom Metazoa; phylum Rotifera; class Eurotatoria; order Ploima; family Brachionidae; genus Brachionus; species Brachionus calyciflorus. The sequence goes on along the minus strand of NTPY01000188.1, from coordinate 524,074 downwards.
TTTATTCTTTAATTTTAGGAAATTTGTAAAACTTTATAAACTTTAATTAATTTAATAAAATAAAAGGAAAATTCGAAATACTATCATTTGCTATTAAAACTTAAACAATTTTTAACTATCCGAAATAAATTCTAAATATTTTGATCGCAAAATTGTTAAAATATAAAGCATTCAGCATAATGTTTCTTTGTCCTTGAACTTGGCCCAAGTTCGACAAAAGAAATCTACACGGTGTAGATTTCTTCGGAAATATGACCCTACTGAGCTCTTAGATCATAAAACTATTTTTTTCTTAATTTTTTTATTTTATCATTGAATTTTAATTAAATTAATATCTTTATGAAAAATTTTATAGTAAATTACTGGAATTTCAAAGAAGTTTTTCAAATCTACTGATGCGTTAGTAAATCTTTAAACTTCCTAGTAAAAAATCAAATCTTTTTTTTATTCAAAATAATTTTAGAAATTTCCTAATGGACCAGGAAATTCACAAAATTACGTATTTTACAAATTTACTATGACATAAATTTGTCAAATACTATTATTTGAAGTTTATAAAGAAAAGTTTTTAACAATAAGTCGACTGATCTTATCTTTTTTTTTAAGATGGCATGTCTACTTTAACATTTTTGCCTTATATCGGTGAATATTTTGCCAAAGAATATATCATAGCTAATTACATTGGAGAGTCCTTTTCATCACTTATTCCAGCTGTTTTAGCAATGTTACAAGGTTATAAAGAAGAAGAATGCAATAATTTTGAAAACATAACCAACACGACAGATTTTATTCGAAAAAATTCAACATATAAGCCGAAATACTCAGTTTTTTTGTATTTTTTGTTAATGTTTTTTTTACTACTCATAAGCATTTTAGCATTTACAGCACTTAACTACACAGATTTTGCACGCAGAGCAAGAAAAAATAGATTTTCTTGGGTTTCTGTACAATTTGCCATCGAAGATGATTTGGAAGATGAATCAAATAATAAGAGCCGTCAAATTCAAACACAATTAACTCAAAAAGAAAATAAGAGAGAAATAAGATTTTTATTTGCTCTTACTTTTATGGTCACTTTTGTTTATTACGGTTTCTTACCAGGTCTCATTTCTTATTCAACAATTCCATATTCGAACAAATTTTTTCACCTTTCGATAAACTTAAGCAATATCCTTTTACCTTTTTCGATAATTATATCTATTTTCTCGTATGAAGTAAGTATGCAGAGAATAGTGACCGAAGCTTCGATTCCATTTTTGCTTGGTTTTTATATTTATTTGGTGGCAGTTTTAAGTCCTTGTCCTCCATTTTTAAATAATAAACACGAAATTGGTGGTTATTTGATTATTTTATGTTGGGTTGTAAGTGGGTGTATGTTTATGAGAATAAGATGTTTAATAGCGACAAAATTGGAAAAATTCGGAAAAAATGTTTTGTTTAAATTAGGTTGTTTTACGATACTGGGTCAAGTTTTTGGTGGTTTGGTTATTTTTCTAATGGTCGATTATCTCAGATTATTTGTCGATAGAAAAAAATGTTCTCCAATAAATTTTTGTGATTGAAGTTTTTTTGGAAATCTCAACTTTACAATCTTAATCAAATATTTTTTAATGGAATAAAATATTTATTTTTTAAATTTAATGCTTATTAATTAGGATCCTTGAATGAGCTTGAGCAAAATTTGCATCTTGAGCATTTTTCAATATAGAAATCTGAGATGTAATAATTAGGTCAGACAAAAGGTTAGGCAAAGTGTTTTTAGGTAAGCAATAAAATAAATAGAGCTAGTTAATTTAAAGAAAGGTTTTGATTTTACTCTAAACACTAAGCTTGAGAGCAAAGGTTAAAAGTTAAGAAAGAACAGTCACTTAACACCAGAACAAGTTTTTCACACTTTATTTCCTAATGAAATTCTGGATGCATTTTATTTGAAAAATATTTTATAAATAAGAAATGTGATAAAAGTGACTTAAAAATTTTGAGTCATACTACTTTTTTCACTGACATATAGTGGTCGTAATAGCTTAAACTTGTTTTCATTCAGTGAACTAAGAAATGACTTAATGTTTCGTTCGACTTTATTGAGTATATTGGACTCTGAAAAATGCTATGAGATGAGAAATAGTTCTAACATAATTATTTTAAACTTAGAGCAGTCTAATAATGATTACTTATCAATTAAGTCTTTATTGAATTATATGAATATAAGAGATAATTTTCAATTTATTCGTTTGGGTAAAAGCGGGTTAGATTCAAACAAAATAGCCCCAATCAAATGCATTTTTGAAAACTCAAAAACTGTAAGCTTTATACTAAGAAGAAAAAAAGTCCTAATGAAAGTCAAAGAATATCAAAAAGTGTTTATCAAGCCTGATATGACTCTAGCAAAAAGAATAGCTGGAAATTAGGTAAAATCCGAAGAGTGTGTTAAACAAACTTTGAGAAATAGGATGAATACTAGTGGGTCTCAATCAGTAGTAATTAATTCTAAAACACCTAAAACATCAATTACTGAGTCTAAGTCAACAGATGTTAATCAACTAACACCATTGTCTAAACCATCAACCGATTATCCAAGTGAATATGTACCACCAGCAGCGTCAGGAAATTTAAAAATGTCTAAATTGTCTTCTAACACCAATGATACCAAGCCAAAGGATACTAAGCGGCAATCAATAACATCTAATCGATCAATAACTTATACTAGTGGGTCTCAATCAGTAGTAATTAATTCTAAAACACCTAAAACATCAATTACTACTACTGAGTCTAAGTCAACAGTTCTAAGGCCAAAATTTAATTATTCTATTCAAACTTATTTATCCCAAGATTTTCAGTCATTCGATTTTACTGAAGATAAAAGTTTTTTTTTGAGTGAATCTGAACCTCCTATTTGTAAATTTAGTAAATATAGTGTTTTTAAAAAAAGTACGTTAAATAAAGGCTCCTTGCTTAATGATGTTATAATCAATTGTTATCTTGACCTTATTTGCAAATCTTCAGTTCGTAAATGCTCATATATTGACTCTTTATTCATTCATAAGATTGTAGAAGGTGATATTCAAACCTTGCGTAAATGGTGTTCAGTTGACAATGATTTTGATCTTCTTTTTTGTCCTATGAACATTAATAAGAATCATTGGAGTCTTGTTGTTTTTGACTGTATTAATAAAACAATTAATAATTATGACTCAATAAATGCTCCGTGTATGAATCTGGTTAAATCAGTTTCCACAGTTTTATCTAAAGTCTTTAAAAAATTAAATGATCTTTCTTTATGGAAAGTTAATACAGCTAAAAATTATCCTATGCAAATCGAAAATTTAACCGATTGTGGTGTATTTTTATATTCATATGCTAAATCTCTGGCTTTTAACAGTAAGTTTAATTTTAGTCAATCAGATATATTATCAATTCGCAAGAATATGCAAGATGATATTATCAACTTTTGCTTAGATTTTAATATCGACCAATGACTAGATTTCAGATCAAACCAAAAAATTAACAATACCTTAAGTGATACCTCATATCATGAAATGTTAAGTTTTGATAGTGATATCGATACATTAAAATTCATTCACTTAAATGTAAATTCCATTATCAATAAATTATATGATATTGATAAAATTCTTAGTTCAAAACAAAAAGATATATTTATGATCTCGGAAACAAAACTTGATGAAAATACTCCTAATTCTTTTTACCTTAATAACAATTATAAGAAACTTAGGCTTGATCGAAATTCAAAATGTGGTGGCCTTTTAATTTTTGTTAGAAATGGGCTTCAAAAAACAAAATCAAAATTTTATAACGATATAGAACTAATTTATTTTCAATTAAAAATCAATACTCAAGTTTACAACTTTATTTACTGTTATCGGCAGCCAAAATTAAGCGAAGTTATTTATCTTGATCACTTAGAAAGTGTCGTACACTCTCTTAACCTTAACGAACCATTATTCATCGTCGGTGATTTAAACATGAACATCCTGAATAATCAGAATTCGAAACTTGTATCATTTATGAACAACAATGAATTAATAAATGCTGTTGAGGCACCTACACGTTTTTGCTAAAAATATAATTCTAGTAGAAATGAGTCAGTGAAGAGTGAAACTCTAATTGACGTTGTTCTCCACAACAACAATCTTGTACACCAAACAAAGGTAGTTAATTGCCCATTCAGTGACCATGATTTTGTAATTGCAAGCATTAAAGTCACAAAACCAAGTGAAGCTCATAAAATTATAAAATTTAGAAATCTTAATATTAATAACATGTTAAGGATTAATGAATTATTAGATGGAATAAACTTTAATCATTTAGCTGAGACTAATGATGTAAACGAAAAATGGGATTTAGTAAAATCTAAAATAACAGATGTTTTAGATGAAATTGCCCCATTAAAAACGATGAAAATTCGAAACAAAAATTTTTTCCCCTGGTTTGATGATGAGCTTTTGTATGCTAGACACTGTCGTGACTTAAACTATAAAAATTTCATCAAAACAGGCAACTATTATTACAGATCTGAATTTCTAAACTTTAAACGAATATATCAATCAATTCATGATGAGAAAATGATTGAATATTTTAGAAATCAAAAACCCCAAGACTTTAAAAACTCAAAGCAATTTTGGCAATTTTACTCTTCGAGAATCAAAGTTCGTTCCGATAATAATTCAAATGAAGGTGTTTCAAATATTACTGTGGATAATGAACCTATTGATGACAAATCTAAAGTGAGTGAAATTTTTAATTGTTTCTTTACCTCAATTAAGACTTCTTCGGGAATGAAATTAAACGAATCAATAGAGCAAGTAGATAAACAAATGAAGAAGATGATAAAAGAACAAAATCTTAAAATACCTGGTTTTAAGTTTAGTTTGACTATTGGTGCTGAACTTGAATGATTAACTAATGATCTAGCTAATTCTTCCAACCCAGGTAGCTGTGTAATACCGGAGAAATTTCTTAAGAACGCTTCAAAAAAACTTTTTAGCACGATTGCGTATCTTTTTAATTGCTGCATTATCCAGAATTCAATTCCTAATGAATGGAAAAAAGCTGTTGTTACCCTTTTATTCAAAAACAAAGGTTCTAATGATGAGATTAACAACTATAGAGCGATTTCCATTCTACCACCGATTTCAAAACATTTTGAAAAACTTATTTCAAAGCAGTTAAAAAATTATTTCGAAAATAACAAGTTATTTTCCGATTCTCAACATGGATTTCGTAGTTCTCATAGTTGTGAAACGGCTCTTCATGAGATAATTTCACAAATGAATAAAATAAAGAGTAAAAGGCTTATAGGGCTTTTTCTATTTATTGACTTCAAAAAAGCTTTTGACTCGGTAGAATCTAAGCTTCTCCTTTTGAAACTAAAATATTATGGATACGACGCTAATTTCAATTGATAAAAATTTACCTGATCTATTGTTAAAATTTAACAATTCTATCAAAAGTTTAAATAACTGGTGTAGTTTTAATCGCATCGATATAAATTGGAGTAAAACGAAGGTTATGCTTGTAACTAATAAGAAGTATGTAAATCTCCCAGACTCAATCAATATTGAAAATGAACAAGTTGAAGTTGTTAACAATTTCAAGTTATTAGGTGTTTCGATTGACAATAAACTAAATTTTTTGAAACATGTTGGAGATTTAAAGATAGCTATAAACAAAAGACTCTACTCAATCTATAGGCTTTTCTATCTGTCCTTTGAAGTAAAACTCCAATTTTTAAAAACCTTTATATTACCTTACATAGACTATTGTTTGTCACTTATAATCTATTTTCCAAAATATACGATTCAAAAGCTATCGAATTACTACAACTATTGTCTCTACAAATTATTAAAAGTCAACGATAATATTAAGTTAGCCGAGGACTTTAATCTTCTCAATAATAAGCTGAACAAATTAAACCTTGATTGTTTTCAGCACCGTGTAATAAAAAAACTGGCTATTTTTGTACACAAAATGAAAAATAACAATTTAGCACCATCTGGTTTGAAAGATTGTTTTGTCTTTAACCACGAAAAACAAAACAAATACAAACTGAGAAATAGTTTTCAAATTAGTATCCCAAGCAAAGGTATTTTTAATGACAAAATAGAAGAAACATATAGCTACTTCTTTTCAAAGTTTATCAATAATCTGATAATGAATGACATATGTATTGATTTTCAATTTTTCAAGCAAAGATTACTCAATAATATTAAATAAATTCTATTCGTTATTTCCTAAATTTGACATACATTACAAATTGTTTTAAAATTTTAAATATATTTTATTTTATTTTTTTATAATTATCTTTATAAATAAATGAGTTCAATCGGCCTGAGAAGGTTTGACAGTATGTCGTTCGATTGAATTGAAATATATAAATATACTCTAAACACTAAGCTTGAGAGCAAAGGTTAAAAGTTAAGAAAGAACAGTCACTTAACACGAGAACAAGTTTTTCACACTTTATTTCCTAATGAAATTCTGGATGCATTTTATTTGAAAAATATTTTATAAATAAGAAATGTGATAAAAGTGACTTAAAAATTTTGAGTCATACTCCTTTTTTCACTGAGTGAAAATTTAGTCTTGCGACGAATCACGAAAAATGGCCGTGAATTATACTAACAGTGGTAAGTCAGTTTTTCAAAACTTGTCAGAACATTGTCAACAAACCAACCAACCTTATCAACAAAGAAAGTCATCAACATGGACGAAAGATCAGTATATTTAGACTTCTCGTCTAATTACACGTATTGTACAAAAGGTCCTACAAGAGTGAAAGCCAGCACCACAGGTGCTGAGCGAGATAGAACCTCTGCTGGATTTACAGCGGAAGCTGATGGATCGAAGTACCCGATTTTTTTTATTGTACCTAGGAAGAATTATCTTTAAAATTTTACACTTCCCACGACAATATAATTGTTGTTTATAATCTTTGACCTACAGTCGATAAAGAAATGATAGAACAGATGTTCAATGTGATGTTAGATTCATTTTGTTTTTGATTCCGCAAGACTGAAATCGATCAAGATTTACGAAGATAATAGAATCAATCAAGTTTTCATAGAATACCGATTAACTGATTTGTTGCAACCAGAAAAGTTTGTTAGTTAGCACAGTAAAACGCGCCTACATTAAGAAATGAAACAGTTGGTTTCTATTCGATGTCAAAAAAAATATAAAAAATGCTCGTTCACCAGGATATCCTAAATGATGGTTTTCTGATATATGGCTTAGCATTGATTTTAAGTATATAGCTTCAAGCTTCGATGTGGTATTTTTTCACTATCTTAGTGTTTCTGTCTCGAATCTCAGTGTTGAACTGTCTCATCTAGTATAGTATTTTCAACATCTGTAGAAACTTCAAATTGATCAGTTCAGTTGAGTCAAATACAAGTGAAAAAATTAATTCGGCACAAAAATCGAACTCGAATACATTTACTACAAACCAAATCACAAACTTTTACAGCTTAATTATTTTTTACTAGATTATTTAGTTTTAAGATAAGATCAGCGTTCGAAATCTCATTAATTGTCCTTTTATTATTACTGTATTTATACTGTAGAATCTTGTTATACAAACAGCACAGAATTTGTCGTTCAGATACAGTTTAGACATATTTAATTTATAATTTTTCGAAATACAAAATTTTTAAAAATTTTAAAATAATCTTTTCAAACAAGCTCAAGTAACTTTTTGAATTAAAGCTAAACATGTGAAAAGATACTAATGAACGAATGCAACTAATTTGGGAAAAAAATAAAAAAACTGATTTATTTAGTTAGAAAATAACTTAAAATATGTTTTTTTCAAAAAAAAAGGGCGTAATTTAAATTGTTGAAGCCTAAGGTCCTTTCAATTTGCTTTTTTTGCTCAGAAAAATAAAAAATTAAAATACGCAATTACTTTTTAAAAACAAATCATCTTTTCTTTTAATTTCAATAAAGTTTTAAATGTAAAGAATTAAAGGATCGGCTTTTAAACAATTCACTGTGCAAGTAATTGCGTAATACAATTTTGTATTTTATTGGGCAAAAAATAGAAAATTATAATTTGAGCAAAATTAACACTTTGCCCATGGCTTTTTAATTTTTTAAATATTTCTGGCAATTTTTTAAAGTCTACGATATGAAAAATTTTAAAAAAGTTTTAACATTTTTAGAACATCTGAATTACCAAGGTGATATTGTTTACACGATCAATTTATTTTATACCAAATTGGTCGGATTATCGAGGTTTGAATGTACAATATTGGATGTTTTTTAGAAATTAAGAAATTTCAAGTTGTTTCAAGATTAGTAAAGGTGACAATTAGTCTGAAGGGAAGGTCAACTAACATTATATTTAGGGTTTTGAGGCGATAAAGATACCGCTCAATCGAAAAATTTCCTGATTTTTCCGAAATATCAATATATATTTTATTTTGTATTCGTTTCATATCAAAATTGTATTTTCTAAAAGTTTTGTTAAGACAAAAAATTTTCGAACAAAAATCATTTTTCGGATTTAAATTGAAATTTTTACGGAATGTAAATTTTTTTCGAATTTAAAGATACTGCACTTCAATCGAACTTCGTCGAGAAGCGTCGCAGTCAAATCCTTGCTCAATTAATTTTTGCTGGATTACGGTTACGAATTCGACGCACATTCAATAAAAGTGTAGTATTAGATTGTTTCATAAATTTTGAGATTTTAAAAAAAAATCTTATACAGTACAGTTCTTGAAGTTTTATCGAAATATCGAATTCAGTCTTACTTTCGTTTTTTGTCGAAAAAAATTTAAGACTATTTTTTTTTTATTTTTTTTAAGATTTAAAAAAATTTTTTGTTCATTTTGGGAACATGTGAAAGACCTATATTGAATTTTAATGAACTTTATAATTGAAATAATTTCTAGTGTGTTTTAATTTTTTAAAAGTTGTTATCTTTATCTATTTTTGAGCATTTATTTCAATTTTAAAGATTGACTTTAAGTTTTCCTAAATTTTATAAATTGATATTTTCTTTATTTTCTGTATATATAAGCTAAACATTGATTCAAAAATTGATTCTTAATATTACAAGAAAGCCATTGATATTTTACTTATGTTTAATTAAGAGTTTAAGATCTTGTTGAATTAATAAATATCGATTTTTTTGGCTGTTCAATTATGCTGGTAATGATCAAGAGTCCTTTTTAGTTGTTGTTTTACTATTCAAGCTATTAAAGACGTTTAAGCGTTTAATAAGCATAAAGATCAAAAAAACTAAACAATTAAATATTAAGGAAAAAGACATTCAGGAAAAAAATTCTAAATTTGAATCCATGCTGTTTTGCTTAATTTTATCGGCATCTTGGACTAAAACAAACATTCAAAATTTCTTTGAAAAGCTTAAAATAAACATTTTTTTTTTTCAAAACGAAAACCAACTGAGTTAATCGATTTATCGATCGAAAAATAAAAAAATAAGTGGACATTAAAATTAATCGGTCAAAATGATCGTAAATTTTGTCAAGAAAATCACACTCGAAGAAAAGTATTTTATTTACTAAGAAACTTAAAAATGATTTATTTAATCATCAAGCAACAAAATCTAGGACTTCTATTTCAAATATTATTTAAAAAAGCAATAAAAAAAGGACTCATAATGCCTATCATTTTAATTAACAATTAAAAGGTATTTCTTCGTATTAAAAATAGATTTTCAAAAATCTATAAAGATGACATGCACTCTATTCAGCAACTAAAAAAAAAATTATTAATATGAAAATAAAAACTTTTATGCACTTAACTAAGCAACTTAAGATTTATCACATACTAAAAAAAAAATTTTAACAAAAAACAAGCCATAAGTAGACTGGGAAATATGTTTGAGTAAATATAAGCCATATAAGATTTATTTTTAATTTGCTTATCAGGTAAATTTTTTTAAAGTTTATAAATTTTCTGAATTTATTTGAAATAAATGAGAAATTTATTGGACAATTTTAATCTAATTGTATTTGAATGATTTATTGCTCATCTTTTTTTTTACTGAAAAGCTCTCAGACTAAGACCCTTTGCATAAAATTAATTGAGAGCAGTTTAAGTGGATTTTTGCAATTTTCGATTTATAAGCTTTTCTTTTTTTTTGCTTGTAAGTAGTTTTTAATCTGGTCTTAATCTTTGAAATTAATTGTTTTAATCGGTTCATAATTTTTTTTTAACAAAGGGTCCTTGATGGTATTTGAAATTTTGCTAATTCGAATACTTAAAATAAATTTGAATTAAAAAATGACTCGAATACTGCTTCATACAAATTGCTATTTTTAAAATAAAAATTAACTTGAATAATTAACGAATTCCGAAAATATCATGCCGTTTTAGAGTTTTTGAAAATTTGCAATCATGTTTCGGAATGCTACACTAAAAAATTTTGAAATATTATATTATTACACGATTTCGATTTTTTTACAGCTTATTTTTAAAATTTGCTATTAAAATTTTTACCACAAAAAAATGGTGGAGTTGTTTTGGGATAGAAATAAATTAATCTAGTTTTATATTATGCACTTACTTCTGAACTTTTCTCGTCTTCATCGTCATTTTCACCTTTTTAAAAGATATATTTATTTTTACTGAATCAATTGTTATAAGAAAAATAAATTACTCTCATAATAATGATTCAATTTTTTGACTTAATCCAAAATTTTAATTTTAATTTTTTAAAGTAAATAGAACATTCTTCTGTCATCTTGGTACATGTTGGTACTGCTTATTTTTGAAAAAAAAAACAAACATAATCTAAAATATGTTGCGCTTGCTTAAGTTATCAACTAGTTAGAATTCAAATAAAAAATTTTAAAACCGTTTTCTATTTAGTTGCTTTCGAGGCTCATTCCTATTTTAATTACAACTTTGGTTTCTATTTTCCAATTGAAAAGTAACATATTACCTAACAATTCTTTCCAGTAATATCAGGAGTATATTTTATAGGATATTTTAGAAGAATTTGAAATTCTCTTTAATTTATTGACGTATTTTCTGTTTAAATACATCTAGAAGGTGTGTTTTTTTTTAATTCAAATATTATTTTTTTCTTAAAGTGTTTCCTTTTGGAATGTAAGCCTTAAAGTCAGTCAAGGTAAAAAGTTCATTTCAATATTTGAAAATGTTTTAAAAATTCAATATTAAAACTCAAAGGAAAGTTATTTTTTATCCGAAATTTGACTAGATGTGACAAACAAATCAAATTTTGTTTAATTTTGAAAAAAATTTACAAATTTTTAATTTTTTTCTCAAATCTTTTGAAATTGTGTTTTTGATTATTTGCATGTTTGTATTTGTTCAAGTGTTTTGTTGATTTGTTGATAAAGTAAAGAACGAAACTAGTAAAAAAAAATTAATTCTATTTGCTTTTTAAATTAGATTTTAATTCACATATTAAAACAATATTTTCTTCCGATATTGTCTCTTTTATTCATTTTTTTATTTACCAAATCTCAACTCATTAAACTAACTGCGCTTAGCTTAAGACTTTGGTTAGTCTTTTTTTTTCTCTCTCACGGTTTCAAATTTTCTAGTAAATAACCAACGAATTTTAGACTAAAATAAATGAAAGCGAATAGATAAATTAAGTACTAATTTAAATAAGCTAAGATAAACAATCATAGGGATTAACACCGTAAAAACTTTTCCAAGTTTGTAATTTTGTTTTCTAATATATATTTTAGTTTTATGCTCTTTTGTTTTGGTATTAACCAAATCTTAAGGAAAAAAGACAAGTTTAGAATCTGTTTATTTTGAACTTAATTTAGATCTTTTCGTCGCATACAATACAAATAGAATTAAATTCAAAAAGCGATCTTTAAAAAAATAATTAATCATTTTTTCTGTGGTGCCAGTCTAAAAATTTCGATTAAAAATAAATATTAATATATTCCAATGGGTAAATCTTTTTCAAATTTATACCTGTTGGTCCAAATTGACCATATTTTATTTTAAATATGACCCTAATTTTTTTCTAAGCAATTCTATTTCTTTAAAATATATTTATTTGTAAATCCTCAGGGACTTAGTTGATTAAAAAAGATATTTAGCTTTGAGAAATAACTTTCAATTAAACCAATAAATTTAGATATAGATAAACTAATTGACTTTTTTATTTATTAGCTGAAAATTCGCTTTCATAATTCGACTCAAAAAATGGAAAAAAGTATCAATGGACATAGGATGTGTTAAAATTTAAAGGTAGAGTTGCTCAAGGATACTTTAATTAGAATATATCCGTTCTAAAAATAATTCAAGTTAAATTTTAAAAATCAATATTTTTTTCAAGCAAATTTTAAGCTTTTAATTACACCTTTTTTGTGCATTGTGAATTGGAAAAATATTTTTTCAGGAAATTTCCAGCTAAATTTGAAGGGAGATGATGATGAAGATCGATTTAGTTTTATTTATCTTTTAATCATAATCAAATCAGCAAGATTTTAAATAATTGATAATATTTTTTTTATTAAATCGATTCATTTGAGAACAAACTAAAAATTAAAAAAAAAAATATTTATATGTTCAAAATAAATTAATTTATTGATATTGATTTTATAAATATTTCTTATTAAAATTAAAAAAAAAACTAAATAAGTTTCAAAATATTTGCATGCTGCTAATCTATTGATGTATTTCTTAGACCTTGGAAACTTTAATTTTTTTTTCTCTTTAAAAATTTGAAATTCTCAGCATGATATGGCAAAACACTTGAATATATTCTTAGAGATAATAAGAAAAATTGAGTCTTAAGACTTAGTTAGTTAAAAAAAAAATAAAGAAAGATGGCTTTAAGGGAGTCTTTATTTGATTTTTTTTTCTTCTCTTAGTACTAATTAAAAATTTACAAATACTCAATTGATTGTTTAATATGCTCAAGTGTGCGTATGAAATTAGAATTTCGGTTTTATTTTTTTTTTGTTTGGCTTATTTGAATTTATTTTTCATTCAAACAAAAAAATGTCCCGTGTTATCAATCGATAAAAAAAACGAGTTAATTTTTGAACGGAAACGATTAATCGGTTAAATATCGTTCAGTGTACAAAAATAAAATAAAAACAAACGCGTTCAAATACAAATAAGCTCTGCTCTTAAATAAAAAAAAAAACTGAACTTATAATAAGCCGATATTTTAAAATAAAAAAAATGTTTCAACTTGAAATTAGAATTTTTTTTGATATAAATATATTATTTTTAATTTGACATTTGAAAGTTTACGAAATGATAAGCGATAAGTGAAGCACTCAATTTTATGAAAAATAAAAAAATAAACAAATATCTTATCTAAATAGAATTTGATAGAGCTTCCTATCCTTCTGAAATACTAACAAAAAAAATAATCTTAAATAAGCCTTTAGCTTTTTATCTATGATACCTTGATCTAGTAGCAGTTAGCAATTTAGGCTATAGCATAACTCTATACCCTAAAAAAAGGATTTTAAAAAAATTTTTAAAAATTTCTATTAAACATGCTTAATTTTGCTCAAAAATTACAAGGATTTTATTCAAAATTTCATTTTAATTAAAATTTAAACCTGGTTGGTATTGATTAAGTTTTAGATGTTTATTCAAAATATCGCTCATTTAGCCATACTACTCACTTTTAAATGACTCGACAACAAAGCTTACTTCAAATATGAATTTTTTAGAGACATTTCAATTACCAAATATTTGGATCTGAATTTTCAAAGTACGCTTTTTGACTAGGTCTCTTCAAGTTATACCACATGAGTTATACCAAAAAAAAACCTTTTCAAAATTTGGTTAATTTTAAGGGCTCAAAATTTTAAGATTTTTTGAGAATTTAAGAAAACAATTAATTTAATTATATTTTACCGTATTTCCTTTTGAGTTAAACAGCATCGATGCTTAGTTCGGAAATGAGAAATTAAAAAAATTAGTTATTATTTTTAAATTTATGTTTGGTGCAAAATTTAAACTCCACAAAAACAAACACGATAATTTTTTATTACATAACTAAATCTTGATGCTACATTAACCTCGTTATTATTTCGAAAAATGGTATCGTAATATGAAATATTAAAGACCTTGGTTTAGTTTATAATTTAAGATTAAAATATACATTAACATGGCCCATACTACGTTATACCTAAAAATTGAATTCTGATTGTGTGCAATACAGAAAGATAATACGTTATTCCTTTTGTTCCTAAAATATTTTATAAACTTTTTAGTTAATCCAGGGTTATTTGCACCCGATTTACCCTTTATGAGTATGTCTATAGTTATTTAATTTCATATTTTCTTCTTAAAAGGGGATAGTCAACAAATTATATACAAAATTGTCATGACCAACGTTTGGCAAAATTAATACAAAACTTTAACGATCCCAATTAAAAATATTATATTTTTTTTCGGCAAATCGAATTTAGTATGTTTATTTCGCTTAAGAAACTAATCAAAAACAAATTAAAAAACGAGAAAATAAAAATTTTGCTTTTAATTAGTAGTTTTTTCCCCCCAATAAATAGACAAAAAAAGACCCAGGAGATAAAAATAAAATACATTATTAGTTGAGTATTAAATAATAACTTATTTTCGTTTGTAAGTCATGCAACTTAATAACCAAAATAAAATGCAATTTTCTTAATTTATCTCAATTTTAAAATCTCATTTTTTATCTAAATAAAAATTTAGAATTAAAATAATTGAGCTTAGCATGAAAATTCGTCGAGGAAATTTTGTTTTTTTTTTTATTCAATCAATCCGAGAATTAACCGATTAAGTAAAGTACCGAAAATGCTCTAATTTAAGTACCAAGTTCAACTTTTTTTTTGAATTTTTTAGCTCTAAAATTTTAAAGTGTTTTACCGATTTTACAATAACAAAAAAAAGGTTAAAATAAAACCTTAGAAATTTTTGGCTCTAAAAATAATCGCTTCTTTTTTTCTTATTGCAATAGATTCAAGTTTTTTTTTGTAGCCAAAATTTCAATCAAAAATCGGCACGCTTCTTAGTCTCTGCTCTTTTTTTTTAATTATGAGTCAATTACGACAATATAATAATAAATTAAAGAAAAACAAGTCCTTAATTAAATTTATAAAAAAAAAAAGAAAAAAAAATTTCTACATAATTTTAATAATTTTTTTTGTTGCAATACTCCGCCTAGTCGACGAGAAAAATAATTCAATATCCAATTGAAAAAATGCATTTAAAACTAGTAAATAATTTTTTTCTTAGCCAATCGTATTATTTTTATTGTTTTTAGAAATTATTTTCTAAACCAATAATTTAATTTTAAAGAAGAAAAAAAAATAGAAAATTTTTTTGTTATATGAGTGTGTGTTGTTGTTGTTGTCGTCGACGTTGTTGTTGTTGTTGTTGAAATTTTGTTTTTTTATTTTCTCTTTTTTTGTTCTCATTGAAATAAAAGAAATAAAAAATAAAGAATTCAACAACAACAAAAAAAAATATCTTAATTATTATTTGTTGTTTTTCCTCGTTTTTACTTTATTTTTCTCTTTCAAAATTTGAAAAAAAAATTTCAAGAACTCAATTAAACTCATCTCTTTTTTTTATTTAAGATAAATCTTTAAATTTTTTACTAAGAAATGTATAATAATAGTTCCTCTTTGGTCTACTCGACCCCTACACCTAATACGATATCTTCGTCATCACCCTCTTCCTCATCGTCTTTTCTAAATTATACAGCTCCACAAAATTTTCAAGTCGCTGCTTTAGCTGCTGCTCAGGCAGTCGCGGCAGCAGCGATCGGAAATCCTGGACATTTAAATTCACATTCTCATTCTAATTCATTGGCAAATGTAATGAAAGCAACTGCAATGGCTGCTTCGGTCGCAGCGGCGGCTGCTGCAGCTGATCATGTGAAAAGGCCAATGAATGCTTTTATGGTATGGTCGAGAGGTCAGCGAAGAAAAATGGCACAAGATAATCCAAAAATGCACAATTCTGAAATTAGTAAGCGCTTAGGCTCGGAATGGAAAAAGTTAAGTGAGGAAGAAAAACGACCATTTATTGATGAGGCTAAGCGCCTTAGAGCTTTACATATGAAAGAACATCCTGATTATAAATACAGACCTAGACGAAAGCCTAAAAATTTACTTAGAAATCCTAGTAATCCATCTCCAATGGGTCAAAATATGAATAATAATAATCATAGAATGGCATCGCAAAAAGAACAAAGATTTAATTCAGCTGTATCTCAACAGCATCAAAATCAATTTCAAAATTCTCAAAATTTTAATCAACACTATTCATCGGCATCATCCGCATCATCAACTTCATCATCAGCGTCCTCATATAACACCCAAATTAGTCAACATCAAAATCATACATCTAATATTCCACAATCAACCAATCAGCCTTTTGGATCCATTGACGGTTTATCTGCGTTTTTAAATCATCATCCAACACATCCTGGTATTAACCCAGCGGCTTATAATCCATATACATCTTTAGCATCGATGATTAACGGCTTGGCAAATCCGATTAATAATCAGCCATCACAGGCTAATTATAATAATAACATGGGTGCTCAGCAGATTCCTTATGAAAATACAAATAATAATAACAATATTCAAATAAACAATGGACAAACGCAACCGAATCAGGGTCAGGGTAATCAGAATATAGCCGCTCTAATTTATCCACAATTTATGGCAGCTGCTGCAGTGGTTAATCAATTGTCTAATCAATCACCTTCATCAAGTTCTTCAATAACCGAATCAGATAACAAGTCAGATCTATCGTCTAACTCCTCGTCACCAAATGTTTTCAAACAATCTCAACTACAACAACAACATCAGCAACAAACAGTTAGTCAACAAAGTGATCAATTTCATACAAGATTTTCAAATCAGCAAATTTTAAGCTCTTAAACAAATTTTTTTTTTCCATGAAAATATATTTAAAATAAATTTTTATTATCTGTTAGAAAAAAGAAAAAAATTTTTTTTAGTTAATTAAAGAAGGTCTTGTACATAGATTGAACAGTGGAAGTTGGATAAATAAATTCAGATAGATAAAAAATCTTATTTTTTTTTTCTCGAGATCTAGATTTATAATTTTTGTCGTTTATAATTTTTTTTTTCAAAAAAAAATTTTTTTGTGAGCCATTTTTTTTATTTTGAAAAATAGTTAGATAAATTTATTCGGAAAAGTTTAATTATTGACTGAAAAGTTATGTTTGGTGAAATTTTGTTTTTTATTAAACTGTGCTTTGTGATTGGTCATCTTCTTCATACTTGTAACTTATCTCTTTTTTTTATTGTTAAAATCGCAAAATAAAAATTAACTTTAAGTTTTAAAATTTATAAAAAAATTTTTTTAAATAAATATAAATTTTTTCACAAATTTCTTTTAATTTTTTTTTATTTGCCTTGATTTCAACTAACTTAATCCCTTTCTTACCTACGAACCAAAATATAAAGTTAATACTCTTCAAAGTAAATAATTTTCCAATATTTTTGTCAAAATATTCGGAATTTGTTTTTCAATTTGTTTGGATCATTAAAAACTTCAAGTTTAGTTATCCCTGATGAAGAGAGAAGATTAAATTAAGTAAATTATATCTTCTAGTGCATAAAAGCTATACCATTTAATTAAAAAGTTATTTTTTTCAAAAAAAAATAAAATAATTTTATTATAAGCTTGAAATAGTTTTTTTTTTAAATTAGAAATTGTTAAAATATTAATTTTGATAAACAGTAATGGTAGAAAACTCAATCATTATTTTTTCTATTTTGTTGTCGCAAAATTAATTTGATTTTGAATTTTTTTTTGTCGCAAAAAAAACTATTAAGATCGACAACTTGAAAAATAAAAATTTCAAATAAAATTTCTTTCGACTGTCTATTGAAGCGTTAACTAACTCTCATTTTAGGTAGCTATTAAGATTTCTTTGAAGCAAAATTATTAATGAGAGTCTTTAAAAAAAAAACAAAAAAATAATATTTTTCTATTCTTGAGAAAATTTTTTAAAAACATAAGGTAACTCGTCTGTCACACATATGTCTATAATGGATTTCTAATTCTCAGCAACACAATTTGAAACAAATTTGTCGAATTCGAGTTATTTAACCAAATATTATTTGATTTTTTTGAAAGAATTTCAAATTGAGTACTATTTACTTGACTTACTTACGCCATAAACTTGAGAATTTTTCGAATTATACATTAAAAATATCAAAAATTCAATAACCATATTCTTACTCTAATTTAATTTTTTTATCACTAAAATACACGAATAACCAGATTTAATTCGAGCTAAGTATACCTACGGATCCCAGTTAATTACTTTAAAAATCCTAAAAGAAAGTTTGATCCGCTATGTTTAAATTTTTATTAAATCAAATCTAATAAACTTTAATACTCAAAATTTTCGAGAAATTGACTTAAAAATTCTAGAAAGGTTGGTCAAATTTAATCCAATGAAATAGTTTTCTTTAAGGCAAAATTTAAATTTAACTCAATGGCGCTTTTAGTTGAATTATACTGATTCATTTAGTTTCACTTTTTTTTTTATAAAACCAAGACTTAAAAACTTAGAACCAAATCTTAAGTAAATTTTTTTTAAAGACTACTAAAACCACAAAAATTATTAATATTATTGTCTAAAAATCTAAAAACAAAATTCGCTAACTAAAATGGTTGAAATCCCCGATTACTGATACTTTTTCCCCGATACAAAAAATGAAAATCAAAAACAAAGGCTGTATGTTTCATATTGTTTAAAATATAATGAAAAATTTTGCAGATCAGGATTTTAAACCATTGGTAAACATTATAGAGCCTGATTCAGATAATGAAAATAAAGGAAATATGGAATATAACGTCACTGCTAGCCGTTCAGGCGAGCTTGTTCAATTACCTGAACAATTTGTAGTTTCAGAAGACCGCATTAGATGTGAATGTAAAACGAATAGATGCCCATGTGTCAATGATAATAAACAAAAATGCACTTCATTTTGCCATCTTAATAACAAGTTCTGTTAGAATTAGTAATGATTGTTAATTAAATTTTGAAAACTTTAATATTTTTAATTTATGATTTTAAAAAGATACTTTTTAAAATAGAATTTTTTTTGGCTACTTTTTCCTCGAATTTTTAGTTTCAAAAGAGAGCATATTTAATTTTTTTTGAGTCCAAAATTCCATAAATTGAGCAAATATTTTACTTGGAAAATTAAAATTCTTGACAGCTTATTAGAGCAATTAATTCAAATTACATGGAAGTCTTTTTATTACCGGTTAAAGTTTTTATAAAGGTAATCAAAAGCAGAAATTTCAATTTCTCAAATTTCAATTTTTAGCATCAACAGTTAATATAACTTGGTTTACAGTTTTCTTAATTTTGAAATAAGTTTGAGCAATTTATAGTAAAGATTGACATTAATGTTTAAACAATTCTGAACATGATTTAAATTTAAAAAATTTTTCAAATTATTCTAGGGTCTAATGTAATTTTATTCGTTAAGTAATCCTTAAGATTAGGCAATAATATTTTTGTCACATTTCGAGCTTTAAAAAATTTAATAAATAAGGCTAAATGAGCTAGACTAAATGCACATAATGTTCAAAAAGGTGATATTAAAAGCTCCTTAAATAGAAATTAAATTTCAAATTTTATCTCTCATTGTTTTCTTAAGAAATAGTCGTATGAATAATTAAATGAATTGATTAATTAAACAAGAATAATGGAACCCTAATGAAATATAGAATTAGAAGGCATATAAAATTTAATCAAGACAATAAGAAAATTCATATCAATATCACTCTATGAAGAATTGCAGCCAGTTTTTGTTTTTTTTTCTTGTACGAAAAGACAAAACAAGCAAAAAAAAAACAAAAAAAGGCAGATGAATATTAATTAATTATTTATTTTGCTGATTGTTGCCGTTGTCGTCATAGATTGTCGTTCATTATCACCAGTATCTAATATACTTGAGGATACAATTTAAATTAATTTTTTTTCCCTTAAAGTTTTTTCCTCTTTCAAATCAAAACAAATTTCGGTTTTCCTTTTCTTTTTTTTTCTTCTTTTTCTAATAGTTATTATTAGAAGAAGAATTGGCACCAGTGCACATGAATTTCAATTATTTGCATTTTTGTTTTTTATTAATTCAATTTTCGAGAACGTTTCCTCTTTTTCTATTTTCTTTTCTCTTAGGTTTATACTTCAGAAACAATTGTTCGAGCACGTTGCTCTCTTTTTTTTCTTTTAGAATTAGGAAATTGTTTTTTCTTATTGTTGTTGCATGATTGCTATCTTAAGACTTTACTTTTTGAAACGACAGGTAAAGAAAAAAACCTTTTTGCAATGAATCTCTACAAAATGTAACAACAACAAAAAAAAAGCTAACCTCGAAAAAAGAACGAAAATGAAACTTTATAAAGTATAGTTTGTTCAACAATAAAATTCCAATAAAACAATTTATAAATAAAAAATATAAATATTTGCATTCAATTTCTTAATGTAAACTTGACAAAAAAAGAAATTATTTTCTTGTAAGCCAATTAAATGTGAAATCGATTTTATTTTTATTTTCAAATTTTCTTGGCATTCCACCTAAAAGTGCTAGAAAATTTAAACTAAAAACTGAATCCTTTAATTTCAAATAAAAATAAAGAATTAATCACAAAATATATGTGTTTGACCTAAAATTTTTTGGATTTTATCAACAAAATTACCAAAAATATCAACAAAATTGGAATCTAACTCTTATATTTATTGAATAGAATTAACCTCCATATTTGGAGAAGTAAATATAAAATTAAAGTAAATTAAATTAAAGTAGCGTTTCGATGGCCACAAGCTGGGTTAGACAGGTGTTTAACTCAGCATAACACCAGGAGATAATTTGGGAACTCATTTGAATTTTTTGACTCGCATAAGATTTGTACTATCGACCTTCTGCTTGGACGTCCATGACGGTACAAACTGAACTATCTTCCTTCTTATATAAATACATCATGTCTAGAAAATTTAGAAAATTTAAATTTTTTTATGAAGGGATTGTTTTTAGGAAGCTGCGCGGCTAAATAAAAAACAAAAATAAATTATTTTATTTGAATCTTATTGAAAAAAAAAATTTTTATCGGAAAAGTACAAAAACTAGAATAGATTAAAAATCGAAATGAAAAATTCGCAAAAAAAAGAGAGAGATTTAATTTTTAACAAAAAAAAGTCTACAAAATTTTGAACAAATTATTTTTCAACATTTAAAAAAAAAAAAATTTGAAAATTTTGAAAAATTAACATAAATTTGAAAAATAAATGACTAATTTGCAAGTTGGTGAATTCCAGAAATTTAAAAGCGAGTTGGAGACATATTTGAAACAGTTGAGTGATAGAATACATGCACTTGAGAAGGTAAAAAGCGCCCTTGTTCAAGAGAACACTGAGTTGAAAGGAAAAGTCGAGGATCTAGAAGCGAAACTTGGGGTTGTTGAGGAAACTAATAAAACTGTTCCTAAAACCCGACTTTTTTCAAGTTTATTTGATAATAATCGTCATCTTTTAAACGTCGTAAAAAAAAATTGTGAAGAAGAAAAAAGAAAAGAATATTCTCATTTTTGGAACCATATTTAACGAGAACAAGGAAGAAGATGAAAGATTAGTCAATGTTATTTTTCGTTTTGAAAAACGCGAAAAAGTTACGAAGTTCAACAGATTTCAATAATTTTTACGTTGGCCCAGATCAGACTTTAGCTGATTAGAGCTTTTACGAAAGGTTTGATAAAATTAAGAAACGATGAGAATGGAAAACTTGTCGAAGTTGTGGTTTTAGATATGGTATACGGAATCGTAAAGTTGTTAAAGTTTGGACCAATTTGAAATGAACTTAAAATAGATAACACAAAACAAATTCAAAATAAAAACAATACTTTAATTTCACAAAGCAAAAATCAAATAATTTAATTTAACCACAACAATATTTCGAATCACAATGAAGAACAAAACAATAGTAATAAAAATAATTCATGTCACAATAATAAAAATCCAAAAGTTTCATCAAATAATAGTGTTTTAAAACTTTGGTTCACCAATGCAACTTCACTTGAAAATAAATTACAGAACCTCATATGTAATATTAAAACATTTGAAGCAAACATAGCCATGTTAAGTGAATCTTGGTTCAAAGAAAATTCAATAGCATATGTATGATATAGTATTTACAGAAAAGGTCGGAATAGTCTTGGAGGCGGAGTATGAAAAAATCAAATCATATAAATATATTGTAACCTAATCAAATTAACATCCTATAGCATGTATGGTGTTGTATAGTTATTAATGATAAGAAAATCCTAGCCCGATACATTTATAGGCCACTTAATTCAGCTTTAGAGGTAAACCAGCAAATAAATGAATTACTTACCAAGCTTAGTAAATTAGTTTCTGATAAATTATTTGACTCTTTAGTGATAGCTGAGGACTTTTACTATCCAAAAATTAAATGGGAAAGTGAATAGATGTAGTTGGAGTCTAACGATTCAAGCTCATATGAGTTTATAAAATGTCTAAAAGATCGACCAACCAACATTTAAAAATAAATAAAATAATCTGAGATTCAGATTCAGAACAAAAATTTCATAACAGAGTATTAAACTACGGTAAAGGTAAAAGCTTTTCACAATGTTAGATAATGTTGATTGGGAGGAAAGATTTAAAAATTTAAATACTCAAGACAGTTACCGGTTTTTTCTTGAGAATTAAAATGAAATAATAAGAAGTGTATACCAAATAAAAATTTAAAGAGTAAAAAACAACCTCCATGGCTCAATAAAGACCTAATTAATGAAGTAAAATTGAACAATAAACTTTCGAAAAGGTACTTAGCCACCAATTAAAAATAAATCAGTTCTTAATAAATACAACATTCAGAATAAATTAGTATAAAAGAGTTATCAATAAAGAACTACGAAATGAAATTAGCAAATCTTTGTAAGACGAATCCAAAACTATTTTATCACCAAAACTATTGTAAACGGTCAGTACACACTACGTGAACCAATCAAGGTCCTAAGAAATCTAAAAAATGAATTAACCACAAATTTAAATGATATTTCTGAAACATTAAATCACCAACGAATTCCTAGTGAATTCGTTTACTAATTCACTAGGAATTTTCAAACAATCATTAAAATTAACGCTTTTTAAATACTCTCCTGACGTAATCTTTGTATTGACCATTATAAAGTCAATAAATTATCATAAATTCTCCATTTGATTAAGATCAGGTTATCTTGAGCACCAAGGGAGGACCGATATTTGTTTTTCTTGAAGCGAGTTTCGAACGGAATGAGCAGTATGTGAACTGGTCCCATATTGCTGAAATCTTGACTCTGATTTGAGGTATCTAGACAAATAAAAAGTTAATATTTCATTAATAATTTAGGTTGACAAGGAAATAATTTATTATGAATTATATATTTCTTTTTATTTGTTTTCTTTTAGTCTAAGTTTTTAGAATTCAATTTAAGAATTAAGCTTTAGTTTAATTATTGTTTTATTTAGTTGTAGCCATACGACACTAACTAAAAAAAATTTCGGCTGATGGTAAAAAGTGATTTCCCAGGGTCTCCATTTACACATACTGATTTATTCCGCCTGTATAAATAGTGCAACATACAGTACCATACCCTTTTTCTGTTTTATCTTTCAATAGTCCAATTTTCTGCCTCCTTTGATTCTCAATTACTTTTTATTTACCCATTTATAAAGAAAATAAACACTATCGTACAGCTTAATAAAACCAACGATTTTAGTAACCAAAAATAATAAATAATGTATACAAAGTGAAAGTAAACAATAACAAAGACGTTACAAACTCTGTATGACAAAAAAATGGCAAGGATTGTCGGTAGTAATAGTAGTAGTAAACTGCAGCTTGAAACAAGCAAAGCCCTTTGGGCTATAGCAGTCGATTCGAACAACGTTTCAATAACCACTCATCAATTTTCGATTTGTATCTATTTAGGTTCTTTTCTTTGATTGTTCCTTTTGTCAATTGATGCAAGTTGTTAACAATTCTATTTCTTTAAATAGAACGGAATTTTTAGGTATATAAAAAAAAAGAAAACGGTAAATCAAATTTTTCAAAATTAATCAAATTTTTTAATTTTATCTTTCTACTAAAAAAAAATTTAAATTATCTCCTCTTCTCTTAAAAAAAAAATATTTTATAAATCATTCATTAGGTTTAATTGCTCAAACCAATAACTCCTTTTATGAAAAAGATCAATTTGTTTCGGGTTTTATTGAGCTTCAGAACGGACATTCAGCTGAAAGAAAACAAGAAGCTATTGTCAATCAATATGAATTCAATAAATTAAAAATAAAAGGCTTTTTTTGAAAGAAAAAAAAGTGTTTATAATTGATTAATTATCTTTTATAAAAACTCACTTTTAACCCAATATTTAATATTGATTGTTTAAATTCATGAAGCATTCATAAGTGATGAGGGGAGCTTACTACTCAGACTCTTTCGTCAACTATTTTTTGATCCTGAAGAAAATCAAGACCTAAATTCTCCAAGTAAAATACTTAATTTAAATCACCATAATGCATTCTAAGTAGAAGTGCATATTTACTTTACTTTGCTTTACTAGTAAATGGTAAAATTTTACCGTTTACTAGTAAATTCTACTTTTTAATAGTAAAAGTAAATTTTTCTTTAACTTAATTTACTTAAAAAATAAAATAAGTTACAAATATTGTTTACTTTCATTGGTAAATTGAATGAAAGTAAAGTGTTAAGCCATAATTCAAATTAAAAATTTTTTTAAAAGTTTTGAATGAAATTTTGGAGAAGATGTTCAAAGTGAAGACCAACCTGAAGATATAAATTTTTCTATTGATTTCTCACAAGGTGATAATGAAGTGAATCAAATAATAGCTGAAGAGAATTCTGAATTATTCAAAAGAATAATTCAATTATCTAGTAACAATTTGGATTCAAAAGAGGAAATAGAACTTAACTTCGAACAATACTACGATCTGCGAAGAGATCAAGCTATTGAGGAACTGCGTATTAACTTAGGGTCAGGATATTAAGAAGATATCAAAGTCATCGGGTTTTGTTCAAGGTTTTTTTTTTTATTTAATTTAAAAGTTAAAAGTAGGAAAATAAAGTTTAAAAGTCTAAATATTTTTTTTTATGAATCACCAGTTGAAATAATTTTATATTTATTTAATTCTCCTCCGCTCTGCATCAAAGAATTCATAAATTCACTAGAAGTTTGTTTTTTTCGCACGACTAAAAATCTTTCTGTACCTTGGCCTTCAGATTTGGTTTTAAGTCCAAACTTATTTGCTTCTTTATGTATAATTTTTCTGTCTTCACTAGATAAATTTTTGTCAAAAACTAAATCTTTTTGAGTTTCAGAACCAACAAAATCATTGAGTAATTTTCTTATGTTGTGTATAAACTCATTCATAGTTAATTTGTTTCTAGGATTTAATTTATTAGCTTTTGTTAAATGAATTGACTTTGGTTGGTCGGACTGAGATAATTCTTTGTTTAAATCCATTTTGGAAATTCTATCTGAACAATCCAATTCACTCAATTCCTCATCGTAACCATCACAAAAATGGTATTTAAAACCAAGACCATAACGTGTTCTATTAATGTCAATAAATTCAACAGGATTAAGAATACCCTGTTGAGTTATTCCGAGACCATGGCCTTCGCCTTTCCAACCCATTTTCTTAAGCAATTTTTCACCTGAAAAAAAAAATTTTCAAAAATTAGTTTTCTTTTCATAAAATTAAAAAAACCAAACAAATTTTTTTCTCTTTTTTTTTTATTAAATAATTTTTATAAAATAATAATAACAACAAAAAAAAAACAAAGAAAAAAATTTTACAAGTCATTTTTTAATTTCGAACATTTTCATACAAAACAAAGAAAAATGGTATTCCCGTATTTGTGGAATTTTATTTTCTTCACAACACAAAAAAAATAAACCAAATCTCAATCTAAA
Organism: Brachionus calyciflorus; assembly: GCA_002922825.1. Taxonomy (NCBI): domain Eukaryota; kingdom Metazoa; phylum Rotifera; class Eurotatoria; order Ploima; family Brachionidae; genus Brachionus; species Brachionus calyciflorus. The sequence continues at coordinate 498,088 of NTPY01000188.1, read as the reverse complement.
ATTCTCAAAAAATCGACAAATATAAAAAAAGAAAAAAATTTGCTTTGTAAAATAAATTAAATTTAATTAGCTGTACCGAAAGTTGGTTGTGGTGGTAAACCAGCTGATGTCAAACAATTTTCTAATGAAATAAGAGGAGTTTCAAAGCGAGTTGGTGGCAAAAGACTAGGCTTGAAAAGCTCTTCTTTAGCTATTTGAATATATTTTAATTCTGGTGCTTTACTCGATGTCAAAAGTAAATTATTATTTGGGTTAGTTGTTTGATAACTAGTCTCCTGTTAGATTTTAAATTTTAATCGATAAAATTTTTATTCAAGATATATTAAAAAACTTACTTTAATAACAGGGTACATTTTAGCCAGATAATTTATTGCTTTTAAAGCAGCTAAACGTTTCGAGTCATTTTTAGAATCAGCGTGGGCTGATGCTATTTTGACTCCATTTATTAAACATTTACACTTGAATTTGCTTGGCTCGTTCGAACCAGATTCATCTTCTGACTGAATACAATCACCACTTATTATAGTCTTGATAGATTTTGACTGAGATTGACTTTTGCATTTTATTTCAAATTCTAAATTGCTGCTACTTTTGACACAAGATTTATTCAAAATTTGCAATGAATTACCATCGTGAATAAACTTGCTCAGATTAGATGAATTTATTTCGTCATCTGGATTAGATGATGGAATAAAAAGGCAGAAAGATGTCAAATTTTGCTTGATTCTAAGATTTAAAAAAAAATTATTAGCTAATTTATTTTAAGTCCTTGTAATCATTTGACATAGCTATCTGCTAGCTATGTCACTCAGAAAAAAAATCTACTTGTTTGCACCGCAATTTAACATTGCAAAAACTCAGTAGATGAAAATAAAATGATACATTCTTTGAAAAAAAATGCAACTAAAATTTAAAAACGCTTTCATGAACGTTCATCAGTTTTCATAAGCTTTCATGGGATTATTCTATATTAAAATTGATATTTTTTACGTGAAAAAAAATTAATAATTGAAAAGAAAAATTGTAATTTTAACTTTAGATTTAAGGTGCACCAAATCATAAACGTTAGTTAAATATGGCTGTTTTGAGCCTAAATAACTCATGTCTATTCTGATAAAAATATTCCGAAAATATTTTGAATTATAGGGTTAACCATGCTTTATAAAAATTGGTTTTGATTTTGAACATTTTGTTTCATAATTACAAAAATAAAGATTTCAAAAAAACTAAATTTTTAAATGAAAAATTACCAAAATAAAGTTGTTTTTTTTTTTACAAAATAACCTCAATTAAAATAGTTTTCTAAAAAATTGAAACCATCTCCGCTACATATTATCATTATATGTTTAAATTTGTATTCAAAAATTTTTTGCAATCGCTTTTTAATTGAGAAATAAAATTTAAATATAATAATATTAATGACTTGGGGAATCCTAAAGAATATCAATTTTTTTTATATTTAGAAAATAATCCCGCGAAAATTTATAAAAACTGATGAACGTTTATGAACGCAATTTAAGACTTTTTCTTTTTCATGAACGTCCATACGCTCATTTTTGAAATTAGCGAAAGACCAATAAAATCGTTTTTTTCTGTATAGAAGAAAATCTTTCAAAGATTTAAAGTCTATGATTACTGAAATTAAATTATTATTACCTTGTTTTTTTACTAATGCTTTGAGATTTGCTTTCTTCATCATCATCTTCATTATCATCATCCAATTCGATCTGACTCTCTTTGGAATCATCATTCAAATTCGATTTATCACCGGTATTTTCTTTTTGCAAGATCATTGATTTCAACAAAATGTTAAGATCATTTAAACTTTTATTATTCGATGCATTCATTTCTATACTACTCGTATCCAATAGATACAATTCATATTCAAAATTTTGATTATGAGCCAATTTAACAGCTAATTCACTAGGACTAACTAAAATCTCATAGGCCTTTTTATAAGCATAATATTTACATTTTTTTCTTTTTTTATGCGATTCTTGTACGAGACGAAACGATTCAATAAACAATTCACCAAAATACAAGTCACTATCATATCGAGGCTCATATTTAACAATCACATTATTTTCCGAACACATTCTATCGAAAAAATCAATAATGTCAAAATTGTCATCGAGAACAATTTTAACCGATCTAATCACATCTCTCAATTTATTAATTTTATTAAGCCGAATAAATTTTTGGTCATCAATAACTTTAGGTTCTAAGTTAATCGCTTGACCGGTAGATCCCAACAAAAAAGATAATGGATCATTTTGTTTCTGACCATTAGGCTCTGATTTTAAAATATTTAAAAGTACATTTCTGGAGTTTTCTTTTAGAGTATTTGGTGAAAGACCGAATGGAATCGGTAGAGTTGACGCTGCCGGTGCTAATTCAGTTGTACTTGCTGGAACTGATGGTGTAGATGAAACTGATTTAACAGGTTTCGATTGTTGAATAGAATTACCAGTTAATGAATTAAGAACAGCGTTTTTGTAGTTGATTGGTTGACTTTGAGGTGTGGTTGTTGGAGTGGTATTTTTACGGGTTAAAATTTGAATTTTAGGTTTAGGAGTTTCGTTAAATTGAACTTCATTGTCATTAACTAAATAAGTTTTGCTAATTAATTTTTGTTTTAATGAATTGTCTTGATTTTTAGCTAATGGTTTTGGTGTTTGATGATTAGTTACAATTGGTTTTTGAGGTCTTTGTTCTTGTTTTGGTTGAGATGTATTTCGGTTTTGTTTGAATTTTGAATTGATTCGTTCTGTTTGATTGGATTTGATTTTTTTTATATTGAGTAATTTTAATTTAGTTTTAGTTTTTTAGGCTTTTGTAAATTAGTACTACTAGTACTACTAGGGCTTTTCTTAGCTTCTTTGTTTAGTTCTGGTTTAAGTATTCAGTTTTAAGTTTCAGGATTTTTAAAGTGTATTTTAAAGAATTATTTTTATGTCAAAATAATAAAAAAAAAATTGGAAATCTATTCGAACAAATATTTTGAATTGTTACTTAAATTCAAGAATTCTTTTAGACTTCATAAAGATTCAATTTAATTGGCATTCTTGAATTTATTAAAATTCTCAAAAGAGTTATGAATATACCGTAAACCCCCGATAGTAGTACCGGTATTAGTTCGAAAACTCCCAAAATTGTACCACCCCACTTTTTAGAAGCTGAAAGGTCTGTGAATACATTTCAGTTATAAAATCATTGGGTACAAATTCGAAACTCCAGATTTTTACCATGTTATAACTATCGAGGGATTACGGTATTCCTTTTAATTATTTGAAATTAATTTAAGTTAAACTTTTTTTGACCGTAACAAAACTAGACTACATCGAATTAATTGAGATCAATCTTTTGACTAATTTGTATAAATTAAATCTATGAGCTATTGGCAAAATTTTCTAAATACCAACAATGCTATCATACACAGTTACGCAACTCAATGAAATTTACAACAAAACTAAAAAATTGAGATCGTATAATGAAAAAGTCCAACTGCATGTATAATCGTAAAATCGTATAATCGAATTATAGTAATAATGGGGAAAAACTCTATGTTCACTTTATTGAGGTTGTATAATTGCAGTAAAATTGGATAGTTGGTAAATAAAAAATTTGGCCTATATCTCCAATATAAATATCGAAATGCTTGTGAATGACTAAATTCCAAATTATAAAATTTTTAGAATTTTCACTAAACTTGGGATTTTAGGAGAAATTCTATTAATTTAAAAGTAGTTTTTTTAAAACTCAATTGAGAAATTCCATACAAATCAATATTTCTCTAATTTATCAAGGCTTATTACCGTATTTCCTCAAATACAAGATCGAGCCGCTATCTTTTAAAGACCTTCTATTTGAATTTTTTCGGTTATAAAAATGGCTCAAATAAAAGAACAACGAGCTTTTATTTGAATGTTTTATTGCGAGAAAAAATCAATGTTGTTGCTACCTTAATGCCTTGTTATTTATGGCATTGCATTTTTATTCAGCAAGTTGGAAATAAGCGCGGCATTAAACACGTATTTTTTAATTTTCAGAAAAATTATTTGATGCGGTATTTAAAGTTAAGAAACAAGAATATTTTTGTCTTTTATTCTTGTAGGGTTTGCGTATAAATTCTGCATTAAATTTTATAAAAGAATCAATATTATTTTTTTTTCCTTATTTTAATTATTAACGAGTTAAAAATAATTTTGTGATTGAATATAAGCAAGCAAGCTTCTGATGTACCATCTAAGTATTTTTCTAAATAAATAAAAAATACGCCTAAGATGCATGCTTTTAATTTTGACTCATTAATAGTTAATGCCGGCAATAAGGTAATTTTATTTATTATAAAATTATGTTTTTGTAGGGCTAGTTTAACGATTTCAAAATTTAAAATCTAAGTGCTCATACCGAGCAGTAAACACCAAGAAACAAAATTGTGCAAATATTATAAATTACCCAACAGAAAGTGGTGGTAAGTAATAAATAAATGATAAAAGGACACTAAAAATCGTTTAGGTAATTATTTAAGTTGCAAAAGACGGAGAGTACTATCGAAGTAAAGCCGTAGAAGAAAAACGAAAAAAGAGCTTTTATAAAAACAAGAAACCAATTTAAAGAAATCGAATCTATCATTAGCTAGAGTTCTTATTTTATATTTTAATTTTTAGTCAAAAGATTAATCATAAAAATATTTGACAAATAATCTAGGTACTATCTCATGAAAATAATGTAAAAATTCGAATCCTGTTAATGAACATAAATAATATCGAATAAATTTCTTGGATTCTTAAGCAGCTTAGTTTTTAAAAAAGACAAAATAGTAACTTTGCCACTTTAAATAAATATTTACCTTCAATCAATGGTTCAAAATCATGGGTTAATTCATTAATTTGATTCATGATTTTATGAGAATATCTTTTCAACAAAAAAAAATTATCTTAAATTCTCGTAATTTTCTGTAGTATTTTTCGGCTTCTTACCTACATCCCATTGTTTTAATATTAACAAAACACTGGGCGAGACATAGCAAACGATCTTCACTATACTTGTCAATATGACGTTCAATGAATAGCTTTCTCAGTTGCCATTCTCGTTCAGTTTCGTTATGTTTACGATATTTCAAATGCAATTCATCATTATTCATTTTCTATGATTATTTTTTGGGTTCGAGCGAATATTATAACATTAAATAAATTAACTCTAAAAGAAAAGCTTAACGTTTAAGTAACTTTTTGTCAATGAGAGTCAGACAAAATTAGATTTGGAAAAATTTTTATTACAATTGAGAAATTTTTTTTTATTTTAGAAGAATTTTTTTTCTATAATTAACAATCTATACGAATATGCAGAGAAGACTCTTATGTATCCAAATAAAAAAAGGGTACGAATAAACGCCTTATGTTCGTTTTTTTGTGTGCTCGTTTTTGTTTGATTGTGCATAATTTAGTCATAAATTAGGTTTAAGAAACCAATAATTTAAAATTTGTCTTATTCTAACACAAAAAACTTAACTTTTTAAAATATTTTGAGCGTTATAAAGTACTATTATTAATAGTACATTAGAAATTTATAAAAAAACCCTGACTATTAACGTATTTCTTTAAATACAAGACCGAGTCGGTGTTTTTAGAGTACCTTATATTTAGATCCTAACAAAATGATTAGTAAAATGAGTATATTTAAAAGTATTTTCAGCCTACCCGAAAGACAAAAAGAGTTTGTTCAGCCTGAAAAAAACGATTTTTATTCGATTCACAAATCTCTTAATCGAGTTTATTTAAAAATAAAAATTTAAGTGGGAAAATGCATAAAAAAACGATGTTTATTAATCTAAAATTAGATGATAAGCTAAGCTTTCAACCCTTAGTGGATGAAATTATACAAGAATGCTTTAAAAGACTAAATTTAATTAAGGGTCTATCTGGAAGAAATTGGGGTTTAGATACAAAGTTACTGGCTAGTACATACAAATTGTTAGTTGGACTACTTTTTTCCATGTTTAAAGTTGATTAGAGATTCACTTTTGAAAAAATTACAGGTTATTCAAAATTGCGCCAAAAGATGCATTTTAAAACTTAAGTATGATACTCCTTCTGAGGTCCTCCATCATCTTGGTTTTGAAAAGCTCAGACTTCTTAGAGTAAATCAGAGACTAGACTATCTAACTGATGGCTACATTAAAAACGGACGAGAAAAGTCTGTTCCAATTTTTGTTAGGCTAGTAAGTGAGTACAGAAGAGCATTAAATTCATTGAACGGAAATACGCCAACCCCTCTTTCAAACGCTTATTTAATTTTCGAACAGTTTTTTCAATATCAATACATATTTTTATTCATGTTTTTCTAGTATTCCTCTTATTTTTTTTGTCTTAATTTGCTTGTGATTTTTTATATACAGTCAGGCCTCGATTTTGTAAACTTTCAAGGGAAAACAAAAAAAAGTTTACAAAATCGAAACTTCACAAAATTGAGGTTTACAAAATCGAGGTCTGTCTGTATTTATTTTATTCTAATACTCTTTTTTTTTTAATTTATTTTTGCTGAAGGAGCTTAAGCTCGATCAATTTTTACTAAATAAATAAAATCTATTTCAAATACTTAGCTTCAATGCTAATTTTGACATCATCAGGAATTCTTAGTGTCTAATCCTCAAATATTTTTTAAAATTTTTCCAAAATTTGAAAAAAATAATTGTTTTTATACGTCGATAGGGTACGCTACTGTACATTATGGTGCGACACAAAATCGATAGAAATGGAGAATTCTATTTTTAAGTGTAAATGAGAATCCACAAAGATATGTCACAAAATTTTTTCTTTACATAGGGCATTAGACAATTTTTTTTGAAAAGACAAATTTGATTTGTAAAATTACAAAGATTCAAAAAGATTTGTACCATTTCACAAGAAATCACACATTTTCACATGAGTTTGCAAGACTTCTCGAGAGTTAAAAGGCGAAAAAATAATTTTCATGACCTTTCATTGAAATTCATTAAATCACTTCGTGAATTGCCACAGCAGTATTTGAAAATACCCAAAAATTTTAATAAAATCTTAAAATTTGAATTTTTTTTTAAACGATTGAGAAATATTTTTAAAATAATTTACAACTTTGATCGAAATAATCGAATTTTTTTATTGATTTTTTTAACAAAAAAGTTCTATGTTTTTCTATTTTAAATTATGTATCAAAAAAATAAGTCTGGTGAACTGAATTGAACCAAGATGAAAGTCGTTAGATTTTTTAAAATTTTATTTAATTTTTTCATTTTTATAAAATTATTATAAAATTTCAAAAAAAAATATATTTATTTTTTTAATACTTGAAAATAGACGACAATATTACCTCTTTTTGATAATTGAAAAAAATAATTAAATAACATTTATTTGTATAAAAAGCACAACTCCTAAACAGACTCAAACCCCATCAGTTTCCCATGAGAAAAAAAATCAAATTTTCAATAAATTTACAAAAAATTGCCCCTAAATAATAAAGAAAAAGAAAGAAAAAGTTTCCAGACTTTTTCCAAAAAAAAAAACAAAAATATCACCGTATGATTTTACATTTAAAAAAATATATATAACTAAACTCAATGGATAATAAAGATTAATTTAATAAAAAAAAATATTTATAAGATCAAATAAAAAAAAAATTGTAAATTAAATATAAATCGGCGGTTTATTCGTTGCTGAAGATGATGATGCCACATTATTTTCTTTGCCTAATTGTATTGAGTTTTCATTTAGACTCTCCGTTGTTGGATTATATGAATTAAAATTAGTACTTTCTTTTAATTGAGTTTTAGAAATAGTGTCTGTTTGAGCTTGACAATTCTCTTCGTTTAGTGTTTTACATGATGTTGTTACTGATGCCATCATTGAGGTCAATGATGGTGAAAGATTTCTTTCATTTTGAGGGTTAATTATATTTTCTGTATTTACATAATCCATTTTTTCGCTGACTGATTTCAGCGAATTTCGATTGGACGATATATTCTGAATGAATGATTTGAAACTATTGTCATTAGAATATTCATCTAAGGCACCGGTTAAAAATTTCAAATCTGATCCTTCGTCAAAAAATCGCCTAAATGTAAATTCATATAGAACCGGATTGTTATTGGACGAACCGTTTTGATTTCCATCTGAATTGTCACCGGGTTTTTTGTAAATATTTGAATAACCATTAATCATATTTTGACTTTGTAATTGTCGATTCCGATTCATTTGTTCAATTCTTGCTTTTCTATCGGCAATTATTTCGGCATCAATTGGCTCAAAATTAGACGTATCTAAAGCATGCTTTATTGTTGGTTTAAATAGAGCCTCTGTTTTTCGGAGATCAGGACCGAAATCAAAGCCTTTGAAAAATTGATGTGCTTTTATGCCATCAGCATTCAGTCTAGTCTCAGCATCAGTACATAGTTTAAATATCAAATCCTTAGCTTCAATGCTAATTTTGACGCCATCGGGAATTCTTAGTGTGTTCCTCCAGTTTATTACTTTAGCTTGTGTACCTAAAGCTGTTTCGTCCCTGAATGGAGGCTCACCAACGATCATTTCATATAAAATTACTCCAACCGACCACCAATCACACGATTTTGTGTATCCTTTGCGTGAAAGGATCTCTGGTGCTATATAGTTTGGAGTACCAACTAATGAATGAGCCATAAGACGCCGCTCGACATTTTTTTGTAATTTATTGATTTTTTTGTCTAATGTTCGATTCGGTGTATCATCTTAAAATAAACTATTTTTAATTTTTTTGATTTAATGACTTTTTAAAATTTAATTTAAGATGTTGAAAATTTCAAAATAAATTTTGGTTTTGAAAATATTTTTACATTTAATGTGATAGCTCGATTTTAATGACATCTCAAAAGAGTTCTGATTTTTTTTAAGACTTAAATATTTAATTTCCACTTCAAATGTAATTAAAATCTATATAATGTGAATAGCTTTAAAAAACGGTTCAAAATAGAAATTTCCACGATTTTTACCTTACTGCCGTGTCTCTCCATGCGGCATTTTCTATTAATGAGTTGAAATTAAAAGCATGCATCTAAGGCGTATTTTTATTTATTTAGAAAAATAAATAGATGCTGCATCAACTGGCATTGATGCTACTTTTTTCACCAATGAAAAGAAAAACAAAAATATTAAACAAAATTAAATTAAACGGGGAAAATGTCTAATTTGGCTCACGTTTTCTTTGGTTATTTTGTCTATCAGTCATCCCAATAGAATGAATCGCTGACCAGTTTAAAACTTTTCTTAAATCGATCGAAATCAATAGAAAAAATATATTAATTATTCTTTTTATATTTAATGCGGGATTTATCCTCAAACTCTGCAAGAATAAAACACAAAAATATTCTTCTTTCTTAACTTTAAGTGCTACATCAAATCATTTTTCTAAATATTAAAAAACACGTGTTTGATGTCGCACCTATTTTCAACTTGTTGATCTAAAATGCAATGCCTTAAATAACAAGGCAGTAAGGTAAAGATATTCTATCCTAATCTTTTAGTTTTTATTTTTTTTTAAATTAAAAAAATCGATTTTGTTTCTTTTTCTCTTTATTAGTCAAATTTAAAATAAATTTTTACATTATTTTTGGTTAAAGGACATAAAAAAAGAATTCCATATTTGATTTAGTGAAAAAAGTTATGTGACCAGTACTGGCAACTTATTTTTTTAAAGTCAAATAGGTGACTAACAAAATAAAGTTCGTAAGTTTCAAAAAAACTATGTGACAAGTTTTGTAAAAAATTTAAGAAAAAAAAACATAAAATGACCACAAAAAAAAATCGAAACATAAAAAGTTTCAATGTTATTCAATCTTTTCTTGCTTTATTAGTCTTTAATTCTCTCTGCTAAAAATAGTTCCTGTATCTAGATATTTAACAGGGCTTCTGATATTGCTTAATCTGATGATAATTAGTGATTTTATCACATAAGCTACACTTTTGAGATGAAATCACTACCAAGGTAATATTTCCTAAGGAAATTTACTTTAAAATTCGATTTTTCTTATTATATCTTGATAATTTTTTTTTGATAATAATAAAATCATAAGACCAAGAAATTATTTATGTGTTCATTAAATAAAATAGGTGACCAGTACTGGTCACATAATAGAATAGACCCAATAATTTTCATGTTATAATAAAATAACTTTCAAAAAAATCAACTATTCAGCACCGTTGTTTTTGGTGAAAATGTCGATGTTCGATGTGATTTATAATCTTTTTCATTAATTCTAATGGAAAAAATTTAGATTATGAATTTTCTCGTTATTCGTGGTAGGAGTATTGGCTTATTATAAAATTTTCCGATTTTGAATTTCCATTTTCGGAAAAAAAAACCTCTTTTGTTTTGAATTTTTCAAAACAATTTTCTTTTACAAAAATTGTTAATTTTGAAATTTAACAGTTCATTTTCACAAAAATGAACGCTTAGCTTGTTCGCTTAATTAATTGACAATCTTTAAAAAACTTTCAATGCTTACCTATAATATAATTTTGAGTATTATGTGTCCAATGAAATCCAGTACAAAGACCAAAATCAGTTAATTTAATGTGACCATTATAATCAATGAGAATGTTATCGGGTTTAATATCTCTGTGAATAAAGCCTAAATTATGAACACTCTCAATAGCACAAGTCAATTCACCTATATAAAAACGCGCTAAATTCTCACTAAAAACGCCTTTTTTAATTAATAAATTCATAAGATCACCACCGGGCACATAATCCATGACAAAATATAAATTTTCATCATCTTGAAATGAATAATACAATTTGACTACCCATTCATTATCAGCTTCAGCCAATATATCTCTCTCGGCTTTAACGTGTGCTGCTTGATTTCGATTAAAAACATCAGATTTATGTAGGATTTTCATGGCGTATAATCGTTGTGGATCGTCTTTTTTTCTTACTAGATCAACTTGTCCAAATGCTCCAATACCAAGAGTCTTAATGTGCTCGAACATAGACTTGTTCATTTTAGCTCGTCTCAAACGCAAATAATTAGTTTCTTTTATTCTTAATAATTTTCTCAATTGATCACGTTCCTCGTTCGATAGACCTAATTTTTTCATTTCATTTTCTAATTGTAATCGTCTAGACTCACGAGCTTTATGATGTTTAAGAACATTTTCGGCATGTTGCTCCATAAAAAATTTAAATGCCTGTGGTGAACACTGTCTAATAGATGAGAAATTAGTCGATGTTTGTGATGAATTCGATGATAAATTCGAATTTTTAAGACGTTGTTGTTCGAGTTCAAAAATAGCTTGTTCATATGGAATAGGCGGTGGTGGAGGTGGTATTGTCGGTGGCGGTGGAGGTTGTAAATTTTGTTGTACGTCCATTTCTTCAATTTTATTACCTGGATAGGGCGGTGGTGGAGGTTGTTTTTTACGGTCAAAAAACGTATACAAATTAGATTGTATAAAAAATTGATAATTTTGTAAATTTTCATCTTGAATACCCGTATGATTAAAAACACTATTATTATTACCGGATGTGTTAAACGAACCTTCAAAATCATAATTATTTCTGCTGTTATTTGTTTTCTCAGAGTTAAAACTATTTTCAAGTACTTGATTCAGGAGATTTTTATGAATTTTTGGATGATGAAAAATTTGTGGTGGAATACTTGGCGGTGGCGGTGGTAGGGTTGATGGAGGAGTTAATTTTTTTCCTGTCAAAGAGGTCTCGTAACTAGGTGGAGGTGGTGGAGGTTGAGACCGGTTTATTTTTTTTACATATTCAGGTAGATCCTCAGCTATGCGTCGGACATTTTCCGGTGGAATTGTAGCTTGTTGTACCGTGGGTTTAACGACTTTTTTAGATTGTACAGATTGAATTACAAGTGGTGATTTACAAATTTTAGGCCTTATATATTTTGGCATGGGCAAAACTGCACTTGAACGTTTTAAACTCGTATTAACTTCGGAGCCTAAATCGACCAAGTTATCATTTTTTATTTGATTCTCTTCAATTTTATGATTAGTTGTCTTAGCCGGCGAAGACGGATAGGAATAATAATTTTGATAATTCGGAATATAACTATTACTCGTTTGATAATAATTATTCGATGAATTTAATGAAGAATTGAGAAATGATGATGTGTTTTGATAGTTAGAATATTGATAAACAACAGGTGCTGGTGTTGATTGATAAGTATAATAACTTAAGTTTTGTTGAGTAGGTATAGACGGCGGCGGCGGAGGTGGTGGTGGTGGAGGCGGAGGAGGTAAGAACTGATAATTATTCTGATTATAAAATGAATAAATATCATTATGTCCTGGTATGTTGGGTGTCGAATTCGATCGATTAAAATCATCCATTTTACAAGGAAAAAAAAATTTTTTTTTTGCTTTCTTAATTGAACATTGCTTTACCTATTCTAAAAAGAATGGTTAAAATTTAAAATTAAAAACGAGTGAGTGAGTTAGTTAGTGAGTTATGCTGAATATTTCTCCTTTTTTTTTTTTGAGTAAAGAAATATTTTGTTGAAGAAATGAGCCAGCATTCTTTACATTTTTTTTATCGAAATATTTATTTGTTTAAAAATTATTACGAAAATTATACAGAGAGAGAGAGAAAAAGAGAATCATCATCTACATTTTTTACCAAGGAAAAGAAATAATTTTAATTAAATTTTGAATTATTTGTTAATTAGTCAACAGAAAGTGAAAAAAAAATTCAAATTCCTAAATAGTTAACTGTTGTGTTTGTCGAGGAATGTCGTAACATGATAGTACGGATTAAAATTCCTTTTGTAGGTGACAAATTACTCAAGAAATCAGTTACTGGAAATAAAAACATATATTTTTTTTTGATTTGTTTTTACAAAATTACAACATTTTGGTTAATTTTTCCTCTAATTCGTTTTTTTTTTCTTCAGAGTCTTAGATTTAAATTTGTTTACTTGAATATGTTTATTTCTATTTTATTTTTGTAACAGTTATATAATAATGTTGTAACAAATTTGACCTATTATTTTAAGATTATAAAAATATTTTAAATATTTGTGTGTGTTGTTAGTTAATCGAATTAAAGATGAGAAGGAATTTTATTTTTAATTTTTTTTTTAGGTATTTGTTCATTCATGTAAATACCTGAGGAAAGGTATTTTAATTTTTTTTTACAACAATTATATATTAATGAATTATCTCATTTAGCTGTTTAAACAAAATTGATTTTTTTCATTAGTTTTTGACTAACTATTTTTATTTTCGTTGACAAATTTTTCTTTTACGTTAACCACTTATCTAGTTTCTTTATTACATCGAAACTTTTTTAGTATTATTTCTAAATTATTAAAAAAAAATTCAATTTTAAAAATGTAAGTATTAATTTTTAAAATTAAAATGAACGACACCTTTACTTTAGCCTCTACAGCGAGATAAGGTAATTCTCTACAAGGAGTATCTTTACCATAAAACCTTGATAAAAGCCCAAGGGACTATTTCCGAAAAATGACTGGGATTATATGCGAAGGTAGTAAATAATTTTATCAAAAATTTGCTTAACCCCAGGGGTTAAGTAAAAAATGAATTTAAAGGATGGGTTTGTCCAAAATTTAATCGCTTTGTTTTATAAAAAATGTAATATATCCTAATTTGCAAGTATTCACGTTGTTTAATCCCTCATGGGGCTATATGAAAACTTGAAAATAAATACCATTTAGAGTAAACATTCGAAATATCTCAACAACAGTATCAAATTGTTATCATCGGGTTCAGGTAGTAGATACTTAATTTCTTCTTTTGTAAGACCAGTTTCCTCAATTTATGTTTCATTATCTGAATCCCAAAATGGGCTTTGAATAAATTAACTTAATGTCAGCAAAATTTGGAAAAGTCAAACAAATTTCTATTTTCGCTAGGCGAGAAAGTCAATCAATAGTCCAATTTCTGTGAAACTCTCACAAAAAAAAAACACAAAATTTGGAATAAAGATTTTGGTTAAATTAATGTTCCAGATTTTTGCTTGTCTTTTTCCTTTTCTCACTTGACTTTTCTCTTTCCTTTTGCAAAACTTTTGATCTGACCCTAATGTTTAGAACAAATTTTATCCGAGCATAGTAAAGCTGATACAACTATAGTACAGGCTTGGTGTACTTTTAAATATTTAATCAAATGATAAATGTTTGAATAAAGTTCGAGAACCTAATCATTTAACCTAAAATAAAATTTGAATACAATTTCTTAATCGTCTTTTTCTTATTTAAAAAAAGTTAATCATTTTTCTTATTTCGACATCAATTTCTTTGACATCCAATTAGGGACGTCAATCTCGTTGGGAATCAATTTCCAGAAAATCAAAGAATTAACGTTCACGAACGTTCATTTTTTGAGAACGGTAAAGTCTTATTGTAGCATAAAAAAGTTGATTGACACGTGTAAATTTTGTTTCTGAATTATTTTAATTAGTTTGTTGAAATATTTATCAAAAATTTAATGTAAGTTGACTTTCCCTACAAATAAATTGTGTCTCTTTTGCTAATATCTACAAAATAGCACATATATTAATAAAGATAATACCTTCCCAGAAATTACCATAAGGAATTGAAAAAAAAATTTGAAAAAACTAAAAGACGATTCAGCTTCAAGATAAAATAAGAACAGAATGCTGAAAATCTCCCTAATTCCTTTTTAAATACTCTTGCAAAGTTCTTTAATCTCTGTCTTTCCTAGCCTAAAATTCCGGAGGATTGGAAGCTTTCTAAAAGCCCTATGATTTTAAAAAAGAATTCTGACTTTTCAATCTACAGCCTAATTAGATGTTTTGGAAAGAATTGTTAGCAATAGACTTTACAATTTTTTAGCCGAGAAGGGTTATTTTTCTGAAAACAACAATCTGGATTCAGATAGCACCATCGTACTTCAGATAATTTGGTCTTTCTTACACAAAAAGTTGCTGAATCCTTAATCAGAGTATCCAAAAAAAGTTTGTTCTCTTTTCTTTAAAATTCCCCAAGCTTTTGCCAAAATTACGCAAAATAAAGATGGGAACTGGTGTACCACAAAACGCGGTTATAAGTCTTCTTCTTTTTTCTATTTTCATTAATAATATCCCAAGATAGAAAAAAAAAAGTCCTATTCGACGTTGTTGGCTAACGATCTAGCGACCTTTTTTATCTTTTAAAAATATGAAAACATTAATGATTTGATCAATAGTTATCTCAAAAAAATTTAAGGTTTGCTTCAGAAATGGAGACTTAAAATGTCGCCTGAAAAATGTAGCTAAACTATTTTCTTTGAAAATCCATCTAAAAACCAAAAACTCAATCTGAACCTTTTAAAAAAAAGAATACTTTACACAGAGAACCCAACCTTCCTTAGGAGTAAAATTCTATCCTTCAACACTCAGATTTAAATTATTCACTCTAGGTGTCGAGAAAGAGTAGACAAAATAAAAATATTAATAAATTTTATTTTTTTTAATAATGTGAAATGTTGTCGTTAAGAAAAATTAAGAAATATTTCCAATTATTTCCGATTTCTAAGAATGGTTTTTTAAGAGTATAACTGAATAAAACAAAACGAACGTTCCTCATTGTTCATTTTGAAACATGTGAAGTCCTTAAAAATAAATTTTCTCTTTCTATAATTTATTTAGATGATTTCTGAAAAAAATATATTATTAACAACAATTAGACAGAATGGTTAAATGAATAATCAATAAAATATTTGAAATATTTTCAAAATTTTAAAAAATTTATTTCAAAATATTGTTACAAGTAAAATTTTTAATTAGTTTTTATTTATTACTAAAATTTATTTTTTCTTTCTTTGGAACAAGGAATATCTCATTTATTTGAAAAGCTAACAAACTTTTTGCTTTAATTGTATTTTTCGAAAAAAAAATTTTTTTGACTAAAATGTTAAAGATTAAGAATTTTAAAAAAATTTAAATTTGCTTGACTTTCGATTTGAAATATTTAAATTCTCTTATATTTCTGAATCCCCGTGAGCAAAGGAAATTTATTAAAACAAATCTACTTTCTCTAAAACATTCAATTCTTCAAATATTTTAAATGGTTGAATGAATATTAAAACTTAAAATCGTTTATTCACTTAATGACCCAGATATAAAAAAATGTAGATTAATTAAATTCTTGCAATTGTTCCAAAAAAATCAAGTGACTAAATAAAATCTGCTATTTTTTTATTTTAATATTCGAAATTGATTTCGAATTTTGAATTTAAAGAAAAAACAAATTATCAGCTACTGTAATGAATTTAACATACCGTAATGATGTTAAACGAATTTAACATGAATGAATGAAACAGAAAATACTGATCGACTTGATAATGCTTTTAAGACAGTAAAACAATTTATTTTAATCAACAGTTTAGTTCTGTAAATAATTCTGTCAACTAATTGCGGGCTGAAGATTAAAAACAAATAAAAAAAGTGAAAATTCAAAACTAACGCATAAACCGAAAATTAAAAAAAAATATTTTAAAAAGGTTGAAATAACACATAAAATTTATTTTTTATATTAGATTTATGTGTTTTTTCCCTAAAATGGAATTTCTAAATTGATTTAAATATCGAAATACTGTTTTTGTTCTCACTTTGTATATTCCATCGGCTGTTTTTATGTAAGGCAATTTATTTTTAGGACATAATAAGCTACCCTGTAATGGTTCCTAAATCATTTAAAAAAATTCAAGATCAACTCATAGTAAAGCTTCGTAATGACAAGAAAAAGACTTGTGAATATACATGTTTTTTATCTGACATTTTAATATCAGGAAATAGACTAAAAAGTTTTATGCGTTTATAACTTTTTCGTTTTTTTAATTTATGTGTTTATCAACTGTTTGATTAAATTCAAATCTATTTATGTGTCGATAACTTTTTTTATGCTTTTTAACCATTTTATATTTGTTTTTAATCCTCAGCCCTAATTGCGCATTTAGATTCTGATACTATATGATGGCGACTAAATTTTTGAGAAAATTCAGGGTTGAGTTTTAAAAAAATTTCAAATCTCAAAATCTGTGAAAAAAATTTAGGTTTTTTAATTATCTGATTCAATAGGGTATAAATTACTAATATAAACTATGAGTCAATAATACATAAAAAATTTGAGATTTTAAATGGTGTATAGTCATGGGTATAAATATAAAAATTAAAACATGCTTGACTACAAATATATACAGTGCTGCTACGAAACAGTGTTTTACGAAAAATTACGTGAAATCACGTAAAATTACCAAAAATTACGTGAATTCCGATAATTTTACGAAAATTTACCAAAGTAAAAAATTGTAAAATTACCAGAATTTACCAGGTTTTACGTAATTTTACACGATTTCACGTAAATTTTAGTGAAAAGTAAAAAATCCAAAAAAAGTGAAATTTTCCGAATTTTTTCTAATTTTTTAAAAAAAGGTAAATTAAAGTAAAAAATAGTAAAAAAAGTAACATGAAAAATTGGGAAATTTTTATAGATTTTTTTTTCAAAAAAAAGAAGCGATTTTTTTTATTTTTTTTTTGTTACTTTTTTTTTATTTTTTACTTTAATTTCCCTTTTTTTACAAAATTTTTCCGTAAATTGACGTAAAAAATTAAATCTTATTTTTTAAAAAATTAGAAAAAATTCGGAAAATTTACTTTTTTTTCCCAAAATTTTACTTTTTTCGATTTTTTACTTTTCACTAAAATTTTTGGTAAAAACACTGTTTCGTAGCAGCACTGTATGTTCATTTACGTCAGCAATTAAACGCGCCCAGCACTTTTCTCGAAAAAGTGGCACTACCATTATTTACGATTACGATTACCATTACCATTAAGTAATGTTAATTTAGATTGTAATGGTAATGGAAACGGTAATCTTTTAAACGCTGGTTTCTTCTCATACACATTTTAGCTTTATTTTTTTTTAAATCTCTTAAAAGGTTTTTAGAATCAGAATTTTTTTTGTTGATATAAAATTATACAATTATATTAAATAGATGTTTCTAATACAATCATGAAAATTTATTAAAAACTTTCAATTTAAAAATATATAAAATGATTTTTGGTTTTATACAAAAATATTCCACTTGATTTACTCTTCAGATTTGTTTTTCTTTCTCTTAAACCCTAAGCAATAATTTCTAATCAAAGAAGAAAAAAATTTAATATGAAAATTAAATAGATTTTTGAATTTTAAAAGCAAATTCTTAGATTTATCTTTTGAACGAGTTAAAAATAAATATTCATTATTAAAAATAATTTGCTTTTTATATTGTATTAAATCTCATTAATTTAATTAAATTTTTAATGGCAAAATAGCTTATATGCACTTAAAAATATTCAAAAAGTGTTTCTAGAGCATTAAAAGTATTATATTTAAAAATTTATTGATTATTGTGAAACTTAAAGTACTGCACTGCTCCCGAATTAACGTCGTACGCGTACCCGAACCGTACCGTACTCGTACCCGTACTTAAAAAAAAAATTTTTTTTAATTTTTTTAAATTGTAAATTTTTATAAAAAAAAAAAAAATTTTTTTTTTTTATTCCGGGTACGGGTACGCGTACGACGTTAATTCGGGAGCAGTGCAGTATTTATTTACTTGGCATTTTTTTTCAATATTCTCTTAATGCGAGTTTACTATCGCATGGTCATTTTGGCCTTTTCAAAGGCATGTTAAAATTTTTCGTCAATTTTTTTTTCTTATTTTTTTTATCGGCAAAAATTGCTCTGCAAAGCACTTAAAAGTACTTTTGCCAACAAAAAAAATTATTACCTAGTGAAGCAAATTTTGCTGCGTCTGATTTAAAAGTTAAATTGTGCAATTTAATTACGTATATAAAATATAGACTTTTTTTGCATGAAATTTTTCGGAATAAAAATTTAATATTCTATTGTCAATCACCAGATGAAGCAAGATTTGCTCCAAAATTTTTGTTTGTTCTTTTCGGAAGAAAAAAATAATATTGAAAAAGGAAAAAAAAGCAAAAAAATTACTAGATTTCAAAAATTTAACAAAAATAATTTCGTGCAATTTTGCACACCATCACAAAATGTCTATATTTTAAATACGCAATTCAAATACTTAAAAATTTTCTTATTTGTGTTAGCTGCGTAGGGCTGTCAATTTTATTTCGTTTATTTTGTTAAAGCCAATGAAAAAATAGAGGAGTGGATTTAAGAGTTCTCATTTTTGGGAAATAAATTTTAAATGGAATCGTAATTTCAATAAAAATTTTTTTTTTCAATAAATATAAATTTAAATGTTTCTATATAAAAGCAGCCTGTTTACTTTACTTAATAAATATTTTTAAGATATTAATTGAATTTTAATGATTTCCATTTACATTAAATGAATTTGAGTAAACGATATTTAACTCTAGAGAATACCTTTAAAAAATTTGATAAAAGTTTTTAGTAAACAAATTTTGGGAGAATTTTGAGTACTTAAGCTAAAAAAAATTTAATTGACTAAAAGAGGAAAATTTTGTATTAATTAAGTGAATAATAATGAGAATAAACGGAAGTAAACTATTTTTATTTAATTTATTCTTTAACTAATTTTGTTAATGCAAATATATAAAATTAGAAAAAGTAATTTAACAAATTATTTTGAAAATTTTTTAATTTTGTTAATCTCAGACGTATATCAATATTTTTTTAAACAAATTTTACTAAAATTTCTCAAAAAGATGATATGGATTATCAACAGGTAATAACCGACTTATAAAATAGCTGATTTTTTTAAATTTATTTATACTGCACTGCTATCAATTTTATGTCGTAGCCGTAGCGTACCGTAGCGTACCTGACCGTAGCGTAGCGTACCTGACCGTACCGTACCGTACCGTAGCGTACCAGCGTACCGTAGCGTACCGTACCAGCGTACCGTAGCGTACCGTACCAGCGTACCGTAGCGTACC
>NTPY01000188.1:421890-477743 GCA_002922825.1 Brachionus calyciflorus | reverse complement strand
TACGCAACGGTACGGTACGGTCAGGTACGCTACGCAACGGTACGCCACGCAACGGTACGCCACGCAACGGTACGCTACGCTACGGCTACGGTACGACATAAAGTCGATAGCAGTGCAATATGTATTATAGAACTTTAGTCTTACGATTCTAAGTCTTGTCCGTGAAAAAGTAGCATCATTGTGTGATTTGACAAAACCAATATTCCTTTTAATCAAACATGCTTCACTACAAAGATATTCTTTGAATTTAATGTAAAACATTTCTAATCCATAATCAAAAATTGGTTGGCAATAAATATTCCAAAATTTAACTTGGCTTTCTGGTTCAAAAGCAAACGCTTTACACCCAAATAAAGAATTAAGTGATTTTGGATTTTCCTTAACTTCTCATCCCAATATGATTCCTTAAATTTATGGTCACATATTGGTAAGCCAGATAAATCATTTTCTTTACCGTCTCTAACTCCTCCTAAAAGAAAATTAGATTGATTCGAATCGTTAAAAACTTTATTTTTGATGCATTTGATGCAATCATTGAATTTAATTTTCCAAATTTGGGCGTATTATAAACATTTATTCATAAAGTTGGAATTTTAGCCTTAGCAATATCATCACAATACGATACAATTGAGGAATTGAATTCCCCAATTTTACAACAAATATTAAGATTAGTGCAATCAAATAAAAGATCATAAATATAAAATTTAAACAAATATTATGATTACACTCAGCCCTTTTTAACACTTTCATCGATTCTGAAAGGTTCTTTTGTTATTCTAGTGTTTCTCAAAATTAACAATAATACTCGATACTTGAAAATAAACAAGATCCTTCAAAAAATTGTCGATTTATGTTTTTAAGCTTGAAAAATAACCCCATTCTCAGAAGTTTAACAAATGCTTATGAGCATCAGAACAGCTGTATAAGTACTTTTTTTTAAGATAAAAAAGTTTTCATCGTTATTTTCATTTATTTCCAATCCTAAAAGTTGTCAGCATTTGATATTATATCTATTTTTGGCCGCTTAGTTCATTCTCTAAGTCTTGTGTGCCGACTTAATTGAGTAGTTCTTAGGTGTAACCCAGATTTGGTCAAAATTCAAAAGTTCACAAAAGTCAAGCCAGGTCTGACTTGCTCGAATTTCTTTTTTTATAAAATTCTACCAAAAACTATAATTAATGAATGTAAATTTATCATACTGTATTTCCGTACTGAGTAATGCATGGATTAAAACCTGAGTTCTCGAGGAGTATCCAATTTTCTGATTGGTTGAAAAAAAAAATCGACTAATGATTTATATACCCGACTTAAAGTTGAATATCATTTTATCTAGATAAAAATTGACACAAAAAGAAATAAGTTGCTTTTAATTCATTTCGGCAATTCGGTAATTTATGAATGTTTTTTGGCCTTGTTAAAATGTGCTGAATGGTATAACCAATTTTTCTTAAATTTTTTCATTGTTAACAATAACAAGATTTGATTTTAAGTTCCAAAAATGCGAAAAAAATACCGAAAAAAATTTGTTTTATTTTACAAAAATGTATGCTTAAATATCGTTTTTATTCAAAGATCGTTTTAAGATCTTTTTTGATCTTCTTTACAAGAAATAAAAGCGCTCTATTACAAGAAAGAAACAGGCACCGTTTAAACCTGAGAGTTTAATCGCTATTTTTTTTTTGTATAAATAAGTGCTTTTCCATGTTTCAGGCATTCCAGTATGATTTTTAAGCGTTTTTTTTTCAAAAAAAAATTTTTTAAAAGTCTTAAATTTACATTTTTTTTATAAAAAAGTTACTTTCTAGTGTTTCAGGCGTTTCAATATGTTTTAAGTTTTTTTTATTCAAAAAGCGTTTAAACAGTGTTTTTTGTCTATTTTTGACTAATAAAAAAAGACCGATTTTAATGACTATCTCTTAAAACTTACAGAAGCAAGTGCACCCTAATTTTAATCAAATGAAATTTTTAGACTCGATTTCACATAACAAATTATTCTCTTCAAAAAAATTTCTTCTCCCATTAGTATTGAATTAAAATAATAAAATTATTAAGTGAAAGTAACGAAGCATTTAATTATCGTAATTATTAAATATGAAAAAACTCATTTTTTTTAAAAATATAAATCTAAAAATAAAATGATTGAGAAATTAATTAAAAATCAAAAAATTATAAAGAAGCACCAGATTAGAATTTAAAGAGTGTTTCAATCTTTTCTTCCTTTTCTTTTTTATTTTGATTTAGTTCAAGGCAGCGTGTTCCTCAATTAAACTTGGCGTTATAATTATTTTAGCTTTTTAATCATAAGATTTTGTTAAAAGCACAGATTAGAATGCTGTTTTTAATGATTAGTCAGTTTTTATGAGTCGCTTTATTTTTTAAATTTAAATTTATTTCCTATATTTTTCTATTGATGAAAAACAAGAATCATTAAAATTAACAGTAAACGACTTAAACAATTTTTTTGTACAAGATTTTTTTATTTAGAGAGTCAGATAAGCACTTATATATCAAGTTAGTAAAAGGCTTTATGATTAGTCATGATCTAAATATTTGCAATTCCTTCAATTCAAGTTTTATTATTAATTTATATCTTTGAAGTTTTTCGTTTGACTTTCTAATATTAAATTTCTATTATTATTTTTTTTATGGACACTTCTTCAAAAAGTAAATGATGAAATAAAATATTATAAAGTATATGATGAATTAATTCAGTTAAAAATGGAAGACCTTATTGATTATTATTGGTTTCTTTTATTTCAAAAAAGATTTCAGTATAAAAATTGGTGCTTAAAGTGAAAGTTTAATTTAGATGCTTTTTTTCCTTTAGATTAGATACTTTATCCTTAAAAAAATAATGAAAATTAATTATTTCCAGTCAGATTAAAGAAAAACTTTCAATACTAAAGCATGATTAACAATTTAGAATCTTTTAATGTAGATTTTTGATTAGTTGCTTCTATTTAAGAATTTTACTAAATTATTTTATTCTAAATCAAGACGATAAAGTTTTATTGTGTACTAACCGTATTAACGAATAAATAATTTTTTGAATTAATAAGAAGTTTGTTTAATGATTTTAGTTTTACGAAAAGACCTTTTTTCCTTTTAGAGTTAGAAACATTTTTGAAGATTTTTCTTATTAAAAAATTTATGGCGAATTTCAATAAAATAATATTTAGAAAAAAAGAAATATTAAGTTTTTTAAAAGGAATATACCGGAAACTTTCTATTATAATTACATGTAATATAATATGGTTTCCAGCTTTAATTAAATGTAATAATGACGTGTTTTTGACACTTTTTTTTTTAAATACAATTACATGTAAGCTGTTTTAGAAAGTCCAGCTATTATTGCGCAATAATAGCTGAAAACATCTAAAATTACATGTAAGATAAAAATAAATATTCAAAAAATAAAGAGAGCATCATTTATATTTTAAAATTTGATTGTTTTTTGGTAAAAAAAACTTAAAACTTTTTTATAATTTTATAAGATTTGGCAAGTTTTTTTTTCAATAAGATTTTTTTTATGTACAATTTTATTCAAAAAAGGCCAAAGAATAATAAGTAAAAGGAAAATATGCCTAAATTAAGGTGGAATAAAAAAAGCTAAACAGCTTTTAACTCCGAATTTAAGTAAAGGACTAGTTTAGGCTTTATTTGCAGCAAAATTTATTGGGAACATAAGTTCAATTCTTTGGCCTTTTTTGAATAAAATTGTACATAAAAAAAATCTAATTAAAAAAAAAACTTGCCATTTTGAAAAATGGGCTTTTAGTTTCTCTAAATCTTTTTTTTTACATTGTAATTAGATTTAATCTTAGTATGAAAAACCTTAATAATGCTTTCATTATAATAATCTTCTTTAGAAACTTAAATTTAAAACTTTTCTGAATAAAAATAAAAAAAAAGATTAATTTTATTCCGTATTTTGTTTCCGCATTTTAGTTTTTTTTCTAGAATTCCGCATCCGCATTTTAGTGAGCAAAATCAACATTTAATTTCTACAAAGGTATTCAATTCTAGTAAAATACATGTTTTCAGTTAAAATTTTCTTGTTGCAATACAATTCAAAACAAAGTTAACGATTCGTTTAAACACTGTTTAAGCAGAGCAGACAAAAAACAAAACAGAACACAAAACTTTTTAAAGCATACACAGAAACATGTTTCTAAACATAATCCAAAAAAAGTTGTTTTCTTTATTTTCTGTTTAGATTTTCAATAAAACATGTTTATAAATGTTTGTTTTGTTTCGGTTTGAAACTGCTTTGAATCTGTTTGAACAATGTGTAAACATTGTTCATGTTTTCGTTAACTTTGTTTTGGATTGTACTGTGCAATTACAGTCAGACCACAATTTTATAAACTTTCAAGTGAAAACAAAAAAAAGTTTACAAAATCGAAAATACACAAAATCGAGACCACATTTTTGTAATAAGTATTATTTTAAATTAAAATATGAAAGGAAGGACTAAGTCTCCATTCCAACCAGCCAAAGCTTACCCTAAATTATTTTAAAAAAATAAAATAAATTAAAATAAGTATTATTATTAAGTCTTGATAATTAACAATCAATTAATAAAATATCATTTAAAAAAATCAGTAATTCTTTAACAAAATGTTTTTTGTGTTCAGTAAAGTTGACAAAATAGAGGGAAATTCACAATATAAATAAACTTTTGTAAAAAAATATAAACTTCACAAAATTGAGGTTTACAAAATCGAAATTTTAATACATGTTAAAGTTTTGCTAGAATTTCTGTTTTTTCAAAATAAGTTTACAAAATTGAAAGTACACAAAATAAGGGTTAAAAAAATCGAGGTCTGACTGCATAGAATTTAAATTTTAGATTTAATATTTGAGTAAAACGAATAATGACTGAAATTTATGATGTTTGTGAAAACACTCCCCTTAAAATTATTGATATTAATTTATATTAATTCATCTGAGGCATTTTCCGGAAAAAGAAACCGAATTATAGCTTCTGGTGATTTAATGATTGGTGTACTACTACCAGTGCATCAAAAGCCTTCTATTACAAACTTTAGTGACTCATCAATAATAAATAAACGAATTTGTGGAGAAATACGTGACCAGTATGGAATTCAACGCGTAGAAGCTTTATTATATTTACTTGATAAAATTAATAAAAACAATACTTTACTACCTGGAATTAAATTGGGCCTTGAAATTCGTGACGAATGCTGGGAAACAAGTGTCGCTTTGGAAGAAACTATAGATTTTATAAAGCACACAATAGCCACTCGAGAATACGATGAAGATATATGTGAAATATATCCAAAATCAAATGAAACTATATGTAAAAAAATAATACAGGATAAATGTAACGAAAATAAAATATTAGCCGTCATTGGTCCGGCTGGTAGTGGTATAGCTATAAATGTACAAAATTTACTTCAGTTATTCAACATACCTCAAATCGGTTATTCTGCTACAAGTACTGGACTAAGTGATAAAAAAATGTTTAAAACATTTCTAAGAGTGGTACCTAGTGATTATTTGCAAGTGAATGCAATGATGGATGTTGTCCTCAAAATGAATTGGACTTATGTATTTGCTATTTACTCTGATGGAATTTACGGTCAAGGCGGAATGGAGGCCTTTCGAAAAAAATCCGATTATTTAAATATTTGTTTTGCCATGTACGAAAAAATAAGTGAATATGCAACTAATGAAACATATGAAGTACTTGTTAGAAAAATGAATGCTATAACTTCAGCTAAAGTGATCGTGTGCTTTTGCGAAGGCGAGACTATTAGAGGACTTTTAGCAGCTATAAAAACTCTAGGTCTAAAAGGACGATTTGTTATTTTAGGAAGGTTGGTATAAAAAAAATAATCTATTTTTTTCTGTAAAAAAATAAAATAAAATTAGCCCTATCTTGATGAGATAATTTGAACCAATTGATTATTTTAGATTAGCAATTAAATTATCAATCTTAAAAGATAAAATTTAATTTAAAATTTTAATTTTTAGTGATGGCTGGTCTGATAGAACAGATGTAGCAAGAGACCATTATGAGGAAGCATTAGGATCTTTATCAATAAAAGCATATTCTCCAGTTGTTAAAGAATTCGATGATTATTTTGAGAAACTAAATCCATCGAATAACTTTCGAAATGTTTGGTTCAATGAGTATTGGGAAAGAAGATTCGAATGTTATATAAATGAAGAAAACAAAGATAAATTCGGAGTTCCGTGTAAAAGTAAAAAAAAAATTTTAATTCTTTGAAAATGTAAAATTCAAGAATTTTTTTTTTAAAGAAAAATGCCCAAAAGATTTTGTAGATTTAGGAAATAAATGTATATGGTTGTCGAACACGACATCAAATTTTGCAGAAGCACAATTAATGTGCAAAAATAAACATTTTGATTCTGATTTACTAGAATTCTATCAAAATGATACACCATTACAATTATACCTACAAAATCAAACGAAAAATGAAACGAGATCACCAATTTTCGTTCGTTTAACCCACAATCATAATCCGAATTCTAATTGTAAATATAAGAATTCGGGTAACGAAAAGCCACTTAATAAGCTAAATGATTCCAATCAATGCTTTTCAATTGTAATAGATATAAAAAATAGGAAAAGATCTTCATCAAAAGAGTCTTATTGTTTTCAACAGAATAAATGCAACGATAAATTGAGAGTTATATGTGAATTAAAATATGAAAATATAAATAGTGAATATGCAGATTCCTTAAAAAATTATGAACAAGACCCAAAAATGAGCTATGTTATGAATGCTCTTTTATCAATCGTTTACGGACTAGAACGAATTCATAAAATTGTAAGATTTATTCGATCTTAATTTGACATGTTTTCTTTAGAAAGCGGATGAAAAAGCATAATCAAAACATTACTTTAATACTGGAGACCTTTGCGAGTTGGCGCGTGCACCAAAACCCGAATTTTCGGTTTCTATCCAATTTTTTGACTGGTCAAATTTTATTCAACCTATCAAAAAATTGAATACAAACCGGGTTCTAACGTTATTTGTTAATTGACGTTAGATGACGTTAGAAAACGCTAAATAATTTCTGGAAAAAAAATACGAACCAAAGATTCGATTGACTATTTTTTTTATGTTTTTTCCAATTTTTTAAATTTTCTTAGTGAAAAATACCAGATTAATTTCAGAGTGTTACTAAATCGGTTAAAAGAACATCTGAAGTTTAATTCTTTCTTCCTAGAAATAATGTAAAATTACGTAATTTTTCGTACTCAACCGTCTTTTTCGAGATTAGCTGCATTTTTTTGTTTAAAAAATCATGATTTAAAATATTGGTTCTTTAACCACGTGCCACGGGGTCACAGTTATTTCAAAATACAGCTAGATATGAATCGCTCAAAACTAAATGACGATTTTAGTTTTTCGTTATTAATCTATGTTGATTATAGCATAAAGCAATATTTGATTGATTCAAATAAAGTTTTTAGAACAATCACTCGAAATTTTATTCAAATCATTTACATTAAGTAAATTTAGGGTTTGAATCTATTATAGTCTTATCTTAATCGACGTATAATGAAGTAAATAAAAGAATAAATTACTCTTTGCTATTAAAGCTTTGGTCGACCACTAATTGGTCTTAGATGGGTTGCTTTAGAAAAGAGTCAACATCTCAAGTTGATCTGTATTTTTCCATTTCATCAACAAATCCATTGGCACTACCAAAACTTATAAAAATAGCTATTTTCTTACATGGAAAAAGAGATTAAGATTCTTTCTAAAAGACCTTATTTAAGAAAGAATCTATAGGTCAGTCAATCATCTTCCATATCTCCCCATAACTAAAATAAAGTTTAATGCTGAATCAAGAAATCACAGCATGGACCTTTTGTTGATTCATTAGTAACATTTTCCCCAATATATAACTACAAATAGTTAACCTATGTTTTTTTTTTTCTGAGTTCTGAGTTTTCTGTGTTCTAAGTTTGCTAACTCAAAACGGAGAAAATTTCGATTCTAAGTTTTTGTTCTAAGTTAGAAGTCAGAAAATTTGGTGAATTTTATTTTAAAGCTATTTTTTAAATTAATATTTTTTTTTAGCCTTTATAAGATATTGATTACTTTAGCTGTCATTAATTTTTGATTACACAAAATTCTTTAATTCGAAAATCATTTTTAAAATAATTAAATTATGTGTTAGCTGATAGTTTCTACTGTTTTAAAAATTAAATTTTAGCGGGTAAAAATCACCGCCAAATTTTAATCTTTTAAAAAGTGCCCATGAATCATTATTATCTTTGGAATAATAGCTAAAAAGCGTTTTTTATTAGCAGTTTTTTATTAACGTTAATTTGCTTACTGAACATCTATTTCAAATCATTTTTTTTATATAGAAAATACTTAAATTAAATCGAATTGCTAAAATAAATTTTTACCAAATTTTCTGAGTTCTAACTTATAACGAAAGCTTAGAATCGAAATTTTCTCCGTTCTGAGTTAGCAAACTTAGAACACAGTAAACTAAAATAACATAGGTAAATAGGGTAAATTGTAAAAAATTCGCTTTTTGAATCTATTTCCCTCAAAAATTCCTCTTAGAAACTATTCCTTTCTTGAAAAAAGTATTTTAAACCTTTTTGTAATTTATTCCCTTTTAATAATATTCAAAATAATTCCCTTTTAGAATATATTCCCTTTTGTAAAATATTCATTTTTATCAAAATACGATTTTATTCCTTTATTAAATAATTCCTCTTCTGATAATTAAATGAATCGTAAATAGTTAATAAAAAAATTTATTTTCGGAAAATAAATTTCAAAGGTCCATCTATACGACGTGCCATCTTTTTAAATATAAGATTGATTATAGACAATCAATTGATTGTAAAAAAGTGAAAGGCTCAATCAATTTTCATTTACTGTAATATTTTCGAAAACTTTTGTTTTATAATTTAAAAAAACTTTATAGACAACATGCTATTTTTTTTAATTGGGCCAGTGAATTGCTGACAGACTTCCGGTAATCGATTCTAAAAATTAAATAATCAAAAAACTGTTTTCAAATTCTTTAAATAATTATCCTTTAAAATTAGTACTTTTTTTTAATTGAAAGGTTTGCCAAGGTAAAGCGGGTCTATGTGAAAAAATGAAAAAATTAAATGGAAGTGAGCTCTTAGAAAGCATTCGAAAAATTTCATTCTTCGGTATAACTGGTGAAGGGATTTTTTTCGATGAAAATGGCGATCCACCAGGAAGGTTTGACTTCAAATTAAAAAAAAATGCCCTAAAATAAATCTCAAATTGATTTTTTTTTAAAATCAAGATATGTAATTTTAAACGTTCAAAAAAATTCAACTGGTTATGTTTATACGGAAATAGGCAATTGGAATAGTTATAACTTAACATTAGATTTATCTAAAATTAAATTTCCAAATAATAAAACAAATTGGACTAGCGTGTGTTCCGAGGAATGTGAATTTGGCTATGTCAAAGTAAATTTCTTGATCATAAATAATTCTATTTTAGTTAAAAATTTCAATTTTGTAAAGCAAATAAAACATGGAGATAAAAGCTGTTGCTGGACTTGTAAAAAATGCGAAGATTACTCTTATATTAGAGATGAATCAACTTGTCAAGAGTGCAAATCAGGATTCTGGCCCAATGAAAATCTAACAGGATGTATAGAACTCCCTTTAATTTATTCTAAATGGTCTGAACCTGCACTTTTATTTGCAATATTTGTTAGCGCGCTCGGAATATTAATAAATACGTTTATAGCTTATGTATTCGTAAAATTCTCGAATACATGTGTTGTTAAATCAACAACAAAAGAGCTCAGTTTTATAATTTTGTTTGGTGTATATTTATGTTACCTAATGACCATTCCCTTAGTCCTTAAACCATCTAATTTTAATTGTTATATTTCTCGATTTTTACCAGGCATAAGCTTATCTATTATTTATGGCGCCTTACTCACTAAAACAAATCGAATAGCTCGTATTTTATCTAGGAGTAAAAAGAAAATTTTCACTAAAAAACTTCGATTCATAAGCTTATCATCTCAAATAGTAATTACTTCGATTATTATAGGAATTGAATTATGTTTGATTATTTCAGGCCTTATTTATAATCCAGTTGTCAAGTTTATAAATTATTCGAAACGTAATGAAGCACGCTTACAGTGTTCAATGGAAGAATTTTCAATAATTGGACCACTGGGTTATAATATGTTCCTCGTTGCTGTATGTACTTTGTACGCTGTACAAACTAGAAATTTACCTGAGAATTTCAACGAAGCTAAATTCATTGGTTTTAGCATGTATACGACATGTGTCATATGGGTTGCTTTTTTTCCTCTTTTTTTCGGATCTGAATATAAAGTTATAAGTCTCTGTCTGAGTGTTAGCTTTAGTGCAACTGTTATTCTAATTTTTTTATTCATTCCAAAAGTCTATATAATTTTATTTGAGCCGGAAAAAAATCAACGAAGTGCATTTGCTACATCTAAAGATATTCGTTGTCATTTTGGCACGAATGTTAAATCTAGTAGTGGACTTGAAAATGAATTTTCATCGTCGCAACGTAAAAAATCGAGTGGTATGCTATTTCTTGCAGGTTTGGCCGGTTCGAAATTTCCTAGAACTGAAAGTAAACCTAAAAATATTAGTAGTTATGCACGGTTTGCTTATAGACCTAAATTATCAAGAGCAATTAGCAATCAAGCTGATCGCTATAGTTTTGAATCTTTTACATCAATGTATCAGATTAGTGACCGATCATGTCAGACTAGTTTAGAATTCTTACCTTTTATTCAGGATTCTGTATTAAAACAAGTAAATAGAAAAAATGATTCGAATGATAAAAAAAATGAAGTTACCAAAAAAGAAAGTATTAGAGAAAATAGAAGAAATGGTTTTATAAGACGTTCTTTAACATCTTTTAGAGGGAAGAATAGTAAAAAAAATAAGCTCGATGAAAAACAGTCGCACTTAAATGATCGATTAGAAGAATTAGATGAAAGTAAATCACAAAATTCCAGCAATATTGTTGATATTTTAGACTTGAATAATAATGAGACAGTTAAATTTTGTTTTAATGATACAGAATCGTCAAGAGAACCCAATACAGATGATTATTCGATTCAAATGAATAATGAAGAAAAATCACTAGAAGATTTGAGAAGAACTTTTTCGAAAAATTCCAACTTGGTACTCAATTGGGATTATGTACAATCAAGTGGATATTTATAGTTTTGAATGTTTATTCTCTTTTTTAAATGTAAATGATTTAACAATAAATTTTTTAAATGACTTAATTTTTTTGTCACCTATTATGTGACCAACTGACCAACTGGTCACATAATGCAAAAGACCCAAAAAAAACATCTAATAATTAAAAAGAAAATAGTTTATATACAGTGAAACCAAATTATCTTGCAGGTTAACACAAATTTAATTTGAAGCGCATACATTAAGTTTTAAGCCCGAATTTCAAAACAAAGAAATATAATATGATGTCGCATGTGATTGAGGGTAAAAAAATCCGTAAAGAAAAAATTCGGTCGATAAAAAGGGTATAAAAGTCCGTTTAAAAATTAAAATTTAATTGATTAATGAAAAAATTATTACCGCACTTTTAGCGAACTCTCTAATTTGGCGTACCCGTAGCGAACCGTACCGTATACAAGGCGAAGTGGACCAACCGTACAATTAATATAGGTATGAGAAAATAGATGAATTATTATTGAGAAATAGGGAATCCCGTAAAACATTGCGCGGAATCGCATGCAGTTAAACCCAACAGTGAATGCATCGCTTACCATTTCTCCCATTTTAACCCAATCCTATTGATTAACCCATGCATCTATCCGGTCTCTTTGGTTTTAAGCACCGCGTTTAAAATCAAAATCTTTTAATTTGATGTCGCACGTTTAATATCAATTTTGGGTTTTACTGCATGCAATTCCGCTCAAAGTTTTACGGGATTCTCTATTTCTCAATAATAGTTCATCTACAATACTGGTCATTGACGAAATCCAAATGTGAACTTTCATGATCGTTCATGAACGTTCATTTTTTGAGCAAATAAAATACTAAAACCTAATTTTCCTTTTTTTCCACTTTTATCAACCAAAATTCTGTAAAGATTAATGTTGAAATTTAGTTATCTATAATCTTGAAAAATAAAAGATTTACAAATAAAAAATGTAATTTTAATTTTTCACGTACAAAGTATCAATTTTTTTTAATACAAAATAATCCCATGAAAGCTTTTGAAAGCTGATGAACGTTCATGAAAGTTCATGAAACGTTTGAACGGCAATTTTCGGCTTTTTCTATTTCATGAATTTTGTTGAGCGAAAAGCATTAGATTGTCTATGATGTGAAAAAAGAAAATTTATCAATCGATCCATTAGTTTCTTCGTACACGTTTATTTAAAATTGATTCTAATTTTTTAAAAGTTTTTTTTTCTAAAAAGAAAATTTTTTTACGATGTTTCTGAAGAATCATTTTCATTCTCCAAACTATTATCCTCATCGTTATTTGGACTTTTCTCAGAATCAAAATTCAATTGTGAATTATCTGTGGTAAAATCAGTATTTATTAAGTCAGATGTGCTTTTAATTTTCTTAGAAATATTATCAAAAAAATTATCTAGATTAGAATCATTAGAATTTCGATTTTTTGCTAAATCAGGTAGTAAATTAATCATTTGATGGTCTGGATTTGATATATCTAAATAACATTTTGAATCAAATTCGGCAAAGTAGTTGACATCTTCAACATTTGTTTTGTAACAATCATAGTTAACAACATTTTCATTAGGAAATGAATTCACGGAATTCGAGTACAAGCCAACTTGATTTGAATCTAAAAGTTAAATATTTTATTCATTTGAGTTGAAACTTAAATGAAAAATAAAAATTAATTACCAACTAAATTTGGAAAATTCGAATCGAAAACTTGGTTGTTATTTTGGTATAAATAATTTCCTGTTTGATTCCATACAAAATTACCATCATCAAATTGATAATTTTGAGACAATGCTTGTTGATGTTGATAATTACTAACCGATGAAGAAGTACATTCATTATCTATTTTAAAAATTTTTTTTTTAATAAAATCTTAAACGCAATTATTTTAAAAAAATTAATTTTTTTCTTTTTTAAAATAAATTCACCGACGTTACGAAAAAAAAACTAGGACAAAATATTTTTTAATTAATTTATACTTACTTTGTTGATATCCTAATCTTCTCAATATTTCTGGATTGATGCATACTTTTTGATGCGGATTGCTCATTGAAGAATGCGTCATATATGATGCTCCTGGTTGATTCATATTAGAATTATTACTAGTATAGGTAATCAGATTATTGTTTATAGGATTATTAAAAGAAGGTGGAAAAGGATTGCTCTGATTTAATAGTCGTGAGCGATTACCGCCTCTTGGTTTATAAGAACCTCTACTTCCACGACCTCTTCCTCTTTTAGAGCTCTTAACAGGAACGTTTTGAGAAATGTTATTATTATTGTTAGTGTTTCCATTATTAAAGAAATCATTGAATCTATTTAAATTGTTATCCTTGGAAGGGTGTCCTAGTAAATCAAATTCATCATTTACGAGAAAGGATTGAGTAGAATTTTCTTTTCTAAAACATAAAGGATCATCGTTATAAACATAATTATTGTCTAAATTTGGAAATACGGTTTGAAAGGATTCCATAAAAGAAAGATTTTTTGTTAGATTTATTTGGTCGTCTGCGGAAAAAATTGAGGCGTTTGAGGTGTCATCGTTTGTTGTTGATTCATTAAGATTAAATGTTAAATCATATGAATTAAAATTAAATGTTTTATCAGCATTTTCCCACATTCTAATCTGGTATTGGAGTTGCAGAGATATTTTGTTTAATATTTAATTATGATTATTTTTTTTTTTATTTGAAAGATTTAAGTAGAAATTTTCTTTTAATTTTGATTCTTTAGTTTAATTTAGCGGGAATTATAGAAAAACAATGAATTGATCAATATTATTTTTAATTTCAAGTAATTAGGATTTATCAATAAAAAAACTGAAATCTTCTCAAGGCCTTTGAGCTTAAAAAACTAAGTTTTCTTTCTAATCTTAGGCAAATTTTTTTTTTCATAAACGTACAATAACTAAATTAAATTAACAGGAAATTCTTTTTTATTTTGATCATATATCGTTCAATTTGAATTTTTCTTCCCAGTAAGGAATAACGATAAGTATGCCATCGATAAAGAAAGTTGGAGCAAATTGATTATTAAGCCTAAAGAGTCCGGCCGGTAATTATGAAGCATTAGATAATAATTATTTTAAGTTCTTTTTTCTGATAAAATATTTTATTCAAGCTCCGACGTTTCGACAAACGAAGTTGTCATTCTCAAGGAAAAAATTTTTTCTTAAAAATAATGTTAATTTTTATGTTTTGAGTCTTTTTTATATTTCCCAGAAATCTTGATTGAACACATCAAAATATGTTTACCTTTGTTACAGAGAAAAAGATTTGATTTTAAAATATTTTTCTCTAAACAATTTTTTATTAAATAAATATTAATTTTTTTAATTATTTTTTGAAAAATCTTTTTAAAATCATAAATCGGGATATTAATAGAGAAAATAGGGTTCAAATACTGTGCGAGTCTACAAAAAATTATAATTTGTTCCCAAATTCAAGTTTGTGTCCGTCGAAACGCTACTTTAATTTTATATTTTACTCCTCCAAATTTTGCTGGTTAATTCTAATCAATAAATAAATAAATACATTGCTGCGTAAAATTTGGTAAAAAAAAATACTTGCAAAAATTTTTTTGAGGGAAAAAACTTTAGAGATAAAAATATGTTGAAAATTATTTTCAGTCCAGAAAAGGATTAATTTTTTTAGAAAAAAGAGATCGAATTTTACAAAAATCTCCTAAGTTTTTTTCCCCAAAAAAATTTTTGGAAATATTTGTTTGAGCAAAATTTACCATAAATATCGATATTTTACCAAAAATCACGATTTTGAATGAAAGGTGAATTCATCATACCATAGCAGCACTGTAATTAAATCTGGCTTTTAATATTATGTAAAAAACAAAACTCATCTAGAAAATAAGATTTAATAATAATTCATCGATTTAAATGATATCAAATTTAAATCTTTTTAGTTTGTTTAAATCTTTTTAGACTTATCTTTTTGTATTGATAAAATTTATAAATAATCCAGTTGATATTTTTTTTAAATTTTTATTATTTTCTTACTCATATCTAAAATAAATTATCGCATGATTCATAAATAACACCCAAAAAATGATAAAAATTAATTATGAGGTGATTTTTTCCAGGGTATTTTTTTTCTGTGATGACATAAATCGTTAGAGAAGTAAAAGATAAATTTTGATTTTAAAAATTTTATTAGAAAATATTTTAAATTTAAACTTTTTTAAATTTATAAAATAAAAATTTATATATAAAATTTCTATAATCTGTTTACAATTAAGCTAAAACAAACTTAGATTAACTTAATTTAAAAAAATAAAATTGAGATTTTAAAAATTTGTTCGAAAAATAAAATAAAATTTCTTATTTCAAAAAAAAAAGTAATTATTATTATTATTCAATTTGTATTTATAATTTGAAACAAAAATAGAAAAACAAATTTTTGACTAGCACACGAAATGCCTTAAATATACACTTTTAAGTAAGAAAACACTTAAAACTATGCATACACTTAAAGACAATCTCAAATTTTAGAAAATGAGCAGTCTTTATTTCACATATAGGACCAAAATACTAATTTTTATATTTGGATGATTAAGTTAATTGAATTTTTTTAAAATCTCCCAACACATATTAGCTTTGAATAAATAATCTGTCTAAAATTTCTAGTTTCTTTTTTGTGTTTTCATTTTTTTGCTTGAGAAAATGATCGTAACGATTGTCCACTAAGTCACCTATATTTAAATTGTTGTTATTTTTTAAATTAACATTTTCTTGAATCGCGTAAATGTAGGAATTCGAAAAGTAGGTTTTGACTAAGAGGAATAGAATTAACAATGATAGTACAAGAACAATTGTCATTAATGGTAATGCTATGTACGAGCCGAAGAATTGTAAATATTTGTTTGGCTTTCTCGGGTGTTCGATCTAGAAAATAAAAAAAATTTAAAATTGAAGCTCTCGATCAAATTTTCATTAATTATAACTTACTCTATGATAAGGTAGTTCTGTTAGAAGTTGAGCTTTCATTTCAGTCATTTGTTTTTATTATATTTTGAATTTTTTTTTAAATCTAAATTATAAAAAATCTTCATTTACTTTTATATTTAAGGATCTTATTCTCGTTTAGAGCTAATCTTCTCGAATTTGCGAGTTATTTCATGATCTTTTTTTGATAGATTAACTCTTTGTTAAAATAAATATTTTTTAGAAGAATGAATTAAAATTTTTTCAAAAAAGAAAATATAAAAAAAGAACGAACGATTTTTTTTTCTCTTTAAGCTAAAAATATATAAAAATTTCGGATCGTATGATTTTTTTTGAACAATTTTTAAATATATTATTAATCAAAAATAGGTCATATTTTTATAATTTTATTGCAAATTATGATAATTTAGTCATAAATTTTACTATACATTTCCCTCCATAAAAAAATATGATTCTTACGTTTGCATAATAATGGTACGAGAAAAAAAAGTATCGTAAAAATCGGATGTTTTTTTTATTTTATTAAAAAATTAGGTCATAATATAATGAGCAAAATTACGTGTTGAATTCATAAATATCATTAAAAAAATAACAAAATTTAAAATCTTAAACATAAAAAAAAATGTTTATAAAAATTTCAAAAAAAAATAAAACAAAACAAAAAAACTATAGAAACCGTTTGATACCAAATTATTTAGAGCTTTAGAATTAAAGTATTCAAAGTGGGTGAGGTCTTTTGTTTAAATGTCTAAGTAACAAAATAAATTTTGATTTTGTTCTTATGTGTATTAAATTAAGCTTAAAAAATTTTGCTTGAATTAAGAACAGAAATAAAGAAAGGATAGATAAAGCTTAAAATCTTAGTGGCTTAATGGTTTAATGGGCATTTTACATAAAATATCATCCTTTGAAGCCTTAATTTTTCGGGTCTAGTCGGTTAAATTATCGGTCGATAACAAAATAGGTTATCGTAGTGGTCATAATGAAATGGATTATCAATCAGATTACATATTCGTCAGCAATTAGATGGATTATCTGACAACAAAGTAAAAAAAATTCTGAACATTTATGTTACCAAAATCCAAAATATGTTATACAAAAATTTGGTTAAACTTTTCAACACAAATAATGACTTTATTATTATATGATTTTAATTTATGTTGCTAAGTCTTTTAATTTAAGTTAATCACAAGGTTCACTTGAAGGCTTAGTAAAGTTATAAAGCCGATTTTTTTTCAAAATTGTAGAACTTCCTTTTTTGAATCTGAAAAAGTCTGAATTCATTTCAGAAAAAAAATCGCTAAAAATACGAAACTCGAGAACTGTCCTTATGGTATAACTATCGTTAAGTCTTAATTTGAAAAGTTCTATTTTGAAAAATTTCAAAAAATTTTTAAATTAAAATTTTTTGTTATCGGTTTAATATTTGGGTTATTTTAGATGACCTATCCAACCATGATCACTTTGATAACCTATTTTGTTATCGACCGATAAAATAACAGACCGAATAGTACCATTTTTTGGAAATTACACAATTATGAACGAGCATTTTCGGTAATAATTATATTCTTGATCGGGATTGTTATTTTAACATACATAAAATTTTTCTTAGCATACATTAAGCTCTTTTGAGCATACTTGGTTTTCATCATAGCATACATTGCCTTAAAAACATACAAAATGCTGAAAATCAATAAAATATGAATCTTTTAAACAAACAAAAATCTGATAAATATAAATTGAAAGTTCATAAAATTACGGATACACTCTATAAAATTTAAGTATGAATATTCTTTTACGTATATACTGACCAAGTAGTTCAATAATTAGACTCAGTATGCTCCAAAGGTCTTAATAATTCTACAAAATATTAATAATCTTATTAAAATCTTTGTGAATGAATTTCGCTTTTTTTGAGAAATAGGTATAATTTTTCACAAAATCGAGAATAGACTGTATTATTTATTTGATTCATTTTTAAAGAGTAAACTAAACGAAGAAAGAAATCTTTATAATGCTTCATATTTGGCCGAATTAAATTGAATATTTTCGAGAGTAAGTAATATGTCCTAAGATGATGTGACTATAGTAAATAAAAATGTCAAGATTTTGAACTTTTATTCATAAAAAGTTCTTAAATAGTTGTTTGATTAATTATAGAGTTTCGAATTAAAAAAGCTCGGTTGAATATTCTGATAAAATAACTTTATTTTTGACTTTATCTGATATCATTCATAGTAAAATGATTGTCACATTAACTTATTTACTCTTGATTAAAACAATTAGTTAGATAAAAAATTTATTAAAAAATACAAGAATAATATCATTTTAAAAAGAAATCAATTAAAAAAATTAAATAAAAATTTCAATAAATATAAAATCAAAAAATCTCAGATAAAAATTGTGATATCATTTTTAATTCAGCTTATCTCTTTTTTGTCTAGGTAATTAATTAACTAAGACAAACATTTAAAACTGATTTCAAATTCGCCTTTTTAGCACATCACAGATTTTTTGATTCATTTTAAAAGAAAAGAGTTTTTTGAATTAAATGATGATATCGTTTTATAATTTTAAAAAAAATTATTTAAAAATAAAAAATTTATTTAAGGACTGTTGATATAAAATGCATCGACATGATCAGACTTACAATTTAATTGTAAAGAAAAACAAAAATTTAACAAAACAATAAATTTTCTTTACTAAAAAATTAAAAATAAGCATCACCATGATCACTTTCATAATTATCTGAAGGACTGTGAATAGGTAACCACGCTCTGGGAATTCCCTTAAAATCACTCCAATCAGTTGGACCTGGTAGTGAAATTTGGCTTTTTAAAGTTGATGAAATATCCGTACCAAAAAGATCTTTATTTCCATTTAATTTAGCTCTTGGAATCATTAAATTACTAGTTCGTGTCAAAAATGCAGGATTAATTGCACCTAAATCTTCTGCATTCTAAAATTAATTTATTGAAAAATTAAATTGTTTAATTAAAAAAATTTAAACAAAAACTTAAATATACTTCTAGAGAATCTAAGTCTGCATTCTTTCCAAATATGATATCCCAATTAATATCATCATCAGTTGTAAATTTGTCCCATTCAGCATCAAATACTTGCATATCATCATTCGGGGATAAAGTCTCGAAAAATTTATCTTTATCAAATTCTTCAGAGCTTTCAACTTTTTTAATATCAGTTTCGTATTTTTGATTGTTTGTATTTTTAATATCAGTTATTTTGGATTTTTTTCTTGATAAATTATTTAAGAAAATGAAAAGCAAAATTTTGATCGATTTATTCTTACTTGTTTCTATAAACAAAGCATATCCAAAGAATAATACTGGTCAAAAAACTTAAAACAATTAAAATAATTCCGACAGCTAGAATTACCAAGCCATTTATTTGACAAATATCTCCGAAAAAATAACTTGTACAATAACAATATTCCACGAAATTTTTTAAGGCACATATACCATTATTTAAGCATGATTTTGTGCATTCTTTAAATAAATAATTAGAATTTAAATTGTGTTTTTATTTAATTATCTTTAAAGAATATCTTATCTAAAGAAAATCAGCTGTTAACTTAAAATCTTTAGTATAGTCATATACATTTTGAGAGCCTTGGTGAGTTTTGAAGTTATTGGACTTAAAAATTAAATTTTCGTTTATTGGTCTATGGGCAATTCTCAAATTTAAAAATTATCTTTCTTTTCAAATTTGAAAGAATAAATAACACTTTTATCGAATTTGCGTCGTAGCCAGACGCAAACCTATCGTATCGTACCGTACGAGATCTTATCATACTATCGAACAATAGCATAAAGTATTGTTTATAAGCGTAAAAAATCGATTTTTTTAGCTAAAAGAAATTTACAAACATTAAAAAATTAGGACGTCAAAACAAATGGCAACTTTTTTTTTCAAATAGATTTTTTTTTAAATTTTCAAAATGCGATGTTACTTTTTTTTGCAATAGTTTACTATGTAAAAATGCAATTTTTGAAAACGCAATTTAAATAAAAAAAGTTGCCAAATGAAAACCAACTCAAAAATCAAAAAGATTAAACTAGAAGGCGTAGAAAAAAATGCCAATCTTGATAAAAGCAATTTTCTTTACCTAAAAGAAAATTGCTTTTATCAAGATTGGCATTCAACTGTTCAACGTCATCAACTGAGTCAGGTTAGGCCAGCTGTAAATTAGCAATTATTTATTTATTGAATAGGATTAACATTCAGCTTGCGAGATTAAAAAACGACGACAACCCACCAAACATCGATTGGCTTGGGCGATTACAAGAAACAGAAAAGGCAGTTAGAACCAAGTTATTAACTTATTTTCATTTATTATTTATGTTTATTGAAACACAAAGTCTATCAGAGAATCAATGAATTAGTTTATCTTAGACAAAGCTTTAAAGATATTCTTAATTTTTGCTAAAAGATAAAAGAGAAGATCGTTTAAGCTTTAATAAGCTGATCTCTGTTTAAATAAATAAATAAAAAATTACTCACTTATGCAGTCAGAATTTTTATTCAACTCGTAAAAACCATTTTGACATTCACAAGCCCTCTGATTAAACCGAATCGAACATTTTCGATTTTCAAAACTACAATCATTCTCCTCAAAATTACAAATTAATTGGTCTAAAGGTTTTAGAAAATTTCTTTAATTTTTATAAAATAATATATAATTTCAAGCAAAATAAAAGAGACTATAAGAAAGAGATTATTTTTTAGAATTAAAATAAATTTTAACATACCTGTGGCAGTAATTTGAGATGGAGCGTTTGAATTTTCAATGAATTCTTGTTTTAATTCTCCTTTTTTATTTTTAATTAGAGCAGTTAGGGTCTGATTATCACAGTCTGTCACATTAGAGCATATAGTAGATTTTTCGGAAATTTCTATATAGACAACTTGAGTTTCATTAGATATTTTATTTGTTGAATTAAGTTTGAAAAAAACAAGATTGTTATTAATATTTTCATTTAAGTTGTCAATGAATTTCGATGAAAATTTTCTTATTTCTGATTCAGCTAAAGAAGTCATATTAGTTTCGTTAAAATTCAAAGTATACTCAACCAAAAATCTATTATAACATCGAGAAATATTAAAATTTGTTTGATTAGTATTTCCACAATATTTTTCTAATTCTTGGAAATTTTTAAATTCTTCAGTTTCTAAATCACTTGAATCAGCTTGTCTAACAAAGCGAGGAAAATTAAACCTTGAACGAATACGCTTAGATCCGCATGTTTTTCGAGAAGGCTTATTGATTGGTTTATCATAGAATAAAAGTCTTGAAATTTGACTGAATAAAAAAGGAAATGGTGGATTAGGAGTATTTCTAGCTATTTCATTAATCTAATAGAGAAAAAAATTAACCGAAAAGAATATAAAAAAAAGAAACTTAATCACTTACAACTATTGTAAATGTAGTTTCATACGATCCATAAATACCGTCAAAAATATCACAAGCAATATTAATTGGAATCAAAACCAACATGTTAAGTGGAACAGACAAGGCGACTAAAAAAAAAAACACTAAAAGACGTAAATTTATAAAGTTCTTGTTTATTTTTAAATACAAAATATTTGTTTGAATCAATTTCAAGAAAAAACTAAAAAAATTAAGTTTCTAATATTTTACGTGATTTTACGTAAATTTAATAAGAACAAAACGTAAAAAAATTACAACAATAAAGCATGGTTTTCTACTAAAATCGGTTTTTAAGTCATTCTTGTTCGAGTTTAATTAAAAACCAGCAAATTTAAACAAACAAAAAAAAATCTTGATTGAAAATTCGTTTGGATAAAAAAAGAACTCAATAACATATAAATGTAAAAAGAATAGCTGAGATTTGAAGTGTCGTGGTAAAGAGCTTATGCTCTAAGATTTCTATGAGCTAAAAACTAATATAAAAACTAAGCTATCCTTTTTAATAGTTTGTGTTTTTCTTACAAACAACAAGTTGTTTCAAACAACTTGTTTGTAACTTGTTACTCCATAACTTAATTATAACTATATTTTATAAGATAGAACAATAGCGTTCTAAATACAGCCAACCCTCGTTTATTCGACACCCCCTGGTTCCCAGCTTTCTGTCGGATTATAGAAAATTTTTAAAAAAATTTTTAATTTAAAATCAAAAAACAATAAAAAAATCTCAAAGAATTATATTTAATTGATTAAAAATTATATATTTATTGATAATTTAATAATTAAATTCATTTTTATTAGTAAACATACATAAACATATACTAGAATTCTCCCACGGGAGATTATTAGATAAAATTTAGGAAAGCATTTGGAGGTCTAATAGAACTTTAATACTAGAACTTTGAACCTTCTTTCCTCGGAATTGTCAGTATTTAAATAATGAAAAAATAAATATTTTATGTTTTTAGTTTATGTTTTAAGGATTTTTTCCAATTTTATAATTATTAAAGAGAGAAGGAAAATAGAATTTAGATAGAAATACCAGGAATCTTTAAAATTGTACTAAAAAATTCTTTACTACTATTTATTTTTTTTAATTTATGAAAAAATTAAGTTTCATTTTTTTAACGCAGTACAGTTCCAGCAAAATTATTCAGTATTTCAATTTTTTTC
Source organism: Brachionus calyciflorus (assembly GCA_002922825.1). Lineage (NCBI taxonomy): Eukaryota > Metazoa > Rotifera > Eurotatoria > Ploima > Brachionidae > Brachionus > Brachionus calyciflorus. The sequence continues at coordinate 454,928 of NTPY01000188.1, read as the reverse complement.
TATAAATACACATTTGGTTATTAGCTCGTTCTTCGCAAAAAATATTTAATTTATTTTACTAATGCTAATCTAAGACAATTAAATATTCTTGGTTCATTTTCTTTTCCTAATTTAAGTGATATGCTTGCCTCATCGATTATTTTTTAGAAATTTAAAAAAAATTTTATCAAAAAAATAAAAAGAGCGAAAAATTTTAGCTTGCACTCCTAGTTATGAAAACTTTTTTATTTGGAGGTTTCTCGATATTATTGAATTCTTATATTCTTTTTTCGAAGCTGGAGAAAAAAAGGATAATCACATTTTTTTCAGAATATTTTTTTTTTGAAAATGATAAATAATTAGTTTATTATTTATTTTTGTAAATGAAAAAAGATAACCCATAAGCGTCGAAAAATTTTTTCCTTTAGCAAAGCTGTGCAAAAAATATAAAATGGCATTGTAGGATAAGGTATTATGAGTAGGATAAAGGAATTGTCCGAGCCGGATTGAAGAAGGTATTACTTAAATATATAAACGTGTTCCGGTTTCCTACTTTATGTCAGATAAACGAGGGTGTCGGAAAAACGAGGGTTGACTGTATCGTTTTTTCTTAAAATTGAATAAAAATTAAATTGATCTAAGGTATTATGCATAAAAGGATGCTAGAATGTGCAAAAATAAAAAATTAAATAAGTTTGTGAAAAAAAGATTCCTGCAGAAAAAACAAAAGAATTAAAAAACAATTACTAAAATTATTATAAAAATAACTAAAAAATATAAAAACCTAAACATCTGTTTTTAAAAAGAACCATCGGCTCAAGGCATCTACATTGTCGATCTAAAGTGTTACAAAAACCCCCATTTAGTGTATTTTGACAATCTGCTGTGACAAAGCAACCATCAACACTTGGAGTAGAAAGAAAATCCAGTGTTGAAATTGAAGATGATGAGGATAATGAGGTTGATACAGAAGAATATGTAGATGTTGTTAAAGATGAAGAAGCTGAAAATGTTGCTGGTGCTATTGATGTAGTTGTTGTTGCTGGAGTAGATTCTTCTGTAGATGATTGACTTGACGACGAGTAACTAGTATCTGATGATGTCGAGCTAGTGATTGAACCAGTAGATTCTTCTGTAGATGATTGACTTGACGTCGAGTAACCAGTATCTGATGATGTTGTTGTAGTTGAAGATGAAGATGTCGAGCTAGTGATTGAACCAGTAGATTCTTCTGTAGATGATTGACTTGACGTCGAGTAACTAGTATCTGATGATGTTGTTGTAGTTGAAATTGATGATGTCGAGCTAGTGATTGAACCAGTAGATTCTTCTGTAGATGATTGACTTGACGTCGAGTAACTAGTATCTGATGATGTTGTTGTAGTTGAAGATGATGATGTCGAGCTAGTGATTGAACCAGTAGATTCTTCTGTAGATGATTGACTTGACGTCGAGTAACTAGTATCTGATGATGCTGTTGTAGTTGAAATTGATGATGTCGAGCTAGTGATTGAACCAGTAGATTCTTCTGTAGATGATTGACTTGACGTCGAGTAACTAGTATCTGATGATGTTGTTGTAGTTGAAGATGATGATGTCGAGCTAGTGTAACTTGTTTTCCAAATAGTTCCTTCTGAAAAGCCTGATCCAGTGGTTATTAATTCATTGTTGTCATATTTTAATTCATTTGTATAGAATATTAAATCTGTATCGTATTCTTTTTAAATTCATTTAGTTTTTTTAATTTTTATTTCTTTTTTTTATAAAAAGTTCGTTTCCGGTTAAATTTTTTAATTTCTATTTTTTATTCCCTTTCAAAATCTTTAATCCTTTACAATAATGAATACGAAAATTAAAAAATATATTTAAGTTAAAAATTTTGTAGATTTTGATTTCTTTTCTTTAACTCTTAATAAGTTTAAAATAAATTTTTATCTTTGATATTTTTAATTGATCTTAAAATATTTTTTATATATATATAAATGAAATTTTAAGATCTTTAAAAATATGAAAAAATTTATGTGCTAAATAGTCTTAAATGAAGTTTTCAGTCGAATTTGATTAAATCGTGGATCGTGTTTATTTCCTCCACTTTACTTAAATTTTAAACTTACTTATCTAAGGCAATTTTTAAGTATTATTCTCTTTTTGTAAGGAATTTCTTTTTGTCAGGAATTATTTCTAAATAAGTTTAGAAGTTTTATTTTAGTAATTTTGTTAATATATCATGTTATAAATTTATTTATTTTAAAATTAAACATTTTAACAAAAAGAGGTAGAAAGGGAAGGCGAAAAGGTGTTAGAGCTCAAAGAATAACACCTGATTTAACAAGAGAATAGCAACCTGTTAAAAATGACACAGAGGTGATAAGAGATGATGGACGATTTTATTTCAAGTTAAAATAAACTTACAAAAAGTATAAACTGATCAGAGTACAATTTTTAATTAACTTACATAACTAAAAACTTACAAATATACAATTTTATTTTACTTGACAATGAGCAATTCCTTACAAAAAGAAAATCCTGACAAATTTTTAATATCCCAATTTATAATAGTTGCCCTATTTAAAATTTAGTTTACGATTTTTCCTTTCTTTTAATTTTGTTTTTGTTTTTAATGATAAAAATTTATTTACCTTTTAAAATTATTTCTTCTTCCTGCCAAGCTTTTATTTGAAAAACACATAGGATTAATAAAGCTATTTGAATATTTGGGATTTTTAAAGACCATTTCATTTTTAAATGGTTTGAATTACTGTTATTCGATATCATTCAAAATATTCACTTAAAATATTCACTTTTTAAGAAAATTTTATAATTAAGAGAGATCACCTTTTTGATATTTTTCTTAATATTGATTTTTTTCACCTTGTTCACAAAACCTTTCGTGATTCTTTTTTGATCCTTTTTAACAGGTATGTAGTTAGTTTTTTCATCAAATAGCCCAAATTTCAATAATTTCTAAAAAGTTAGCAAATATTTTCTTATTTTTTGATTTTCTGTTTCATTCTTTGGTTATATTTTTTTTGGTATTCATCAGCGATTGTTATTGAAATTTATTAATCAAATATTTTGGCTTGTACATTATTCAAAATTTTAATTTGCCATTTGCTTCTCGTATATATTTATAGAGTGTTAGTTATTCTAATCCAAATATGATTATTATAATCAAAATATATACTTTAATATTTTCTATATAAAATAATTAATGTTTCTTTTTTTATTTTTTTAGTTTAGGAAAAAAGAATAAACTATTTTAAGTTTTCAAAGTAGATAAAACTTTCAATCGTTTTAGAGAAAATTACTTTTATTTTCCAAATATTTATAATTTAATCGGAATCCCACCGATTTTTTGTCAATTTTATTTTTTTTTCTATATTGTTAATCTTTAAACAATATTTAGCAAAAAAAAAAACATTTTTCCAAAGTCAATTTAAAATCAGGACAGTTTAAAATTAAAGCTTTTATGTTCGAGAGGTATGTTTGAAAAGTATTAAAATTATTTAAAAGTTAATGACATCAAATACATTTAAGAATTAAAAAAATTAAATGAATGAATCAAGTTTATTCAAGATCAAGTTATCGAAAAAAAAGAATCAAATTAAATTTTAAAGAAAATAATTAAACTGTAAATTTTAAAAGCGTTATAACCCATGAAATGTTGGAATTAAAAATTCAACTTTCTTTGAAATTTTCCTTTTTATTTAGATATTATAAAAATACAAATTTTTTTATTTCAATAAATTTTTTATTTATAGTAATTTGGTAAGAAAAAAAGTGTATGATTTAATTAATTTTATAATTACCAAAAACTTACCTGTACTGCCTGTACTGCAAAAAAATTAAAGCGAATATTTTTTAGAAGCTAAATATTTTCTTAACTAAAATTTATTAATGACACCTTTTTTGCCAACTTAAGTTTTATATAAATAGAATCGATCAAAATGCTTTTATTTCTATTTTAAAAACGGTAATAATAAGTAGGAACAACACATATTAATATTTTCACCACACTACAAATACTATTGACACATATAACGTTTCGTTATTTCGAATATACCTTATTAATACAGAAATAGCTTATTTGCAAACTTAATAGTTTTAAATCCACAAAATGGTTAATTTAGAAAAATATATTTTTGATGGTAGTAAAAAATCTAATGAAATAAAAAATTTAACAAGGTAAAGACGCTTCGCTCCATGTACCTGAGCCGCTCAAAGCACTCTGATATTTAATTAATTAAATTTTAGAAAAAAAGATTCGCTTAAAAGTTTTTGAATTTTTTAATTTATGGATTTTTTAAACATACCGTATTTCCGTGCTAAGTAGAGCATGCACTAAAACCAGATTTTTCGAGTAGTACCCAATTTTTTGATTGGTCGATTTTTTTTTTAACCAATCAGAAAATTGGGTACTACTCGAAAAATCGGGTTTTAGAGCATGCTCTACGCAGCACGGAAATACGGTAGTCTATTTGTCCTAATCGATAATGATTATGTTAAAGATAAAGTTAGTTTAGAGAAAAATAAAAATTTTTAATAGTTTTGAATTTTTATAAGTTTAAAAAGTATGTTTAAAAATTATTTATTATTGAAGTTTTGAAAATTACGTTCATATTCTAACTGAATATACTTACCGTAGTACCGCGCTTCAGGGTTATCTAGTTTCTTCACATGTAACCTCATCGAATTACATATAAAAATATTCAAAAATCTAGTATATTTAAACATCATGGTCTTATATATGAAAATTTAGTTTTGCACAAGGTCCAAAATTAAAATTTAATTTTTTTTTAAATTTTCTAAAAACCAGTAGTTCATGGCACGTTTTTTGTTAATTTATCAAAAATTAACAAAAAAAATAGAATAAAATCAAATAGAATTTAATTTCATGGCAAAAAAAACGCTAATAAAGCTGCTTTTAACCTTAGAGATCCTAAAGAGAAGTGTTTAAATGTGCGGACTAATGGACAGTTCAAATATCTACTCAATACATAATAATTATTTGTAAAAATAAAAATTTTGAAAAAAATTCATTTTTAGTTTAGGGGTAATAATTAAAATTTTTGCTATAAGATTATGATTTTATTAAAACTGGTTAAAACTATTATGTAATACCTGACCTTATAAAGAAGTCTTCAAATGTGAACTCATGGGGTCTAAAGCGGGGCGCTACGGATATAGAACTTTTAAAATTTTATCATGATTTACCTAATTTAAGATTTTAATGATTATTAATTTCTGCAAAATTTTAAATAATGTAAAAATTCATTTTCATTTATAGTTTAAATAGAAAACAATTTGCGACCTGTATGGCATGTTAAAGTTTTTTGATTTTTTGTTTTTTTTTTTACCGAAAAAATCACTCTGCAAAGCTTTTAAAGCTACTTTTGTCGATTAAAAAAATTTTGCCTACTGCAACAAAATTTGCTGCACCTGTTGGCCAACTCTGCAAAAATTTGTGCAATTTTAATTGCGTACTTAAATTATAGGCTCTTTTAGAAAGTGCGCATATTTGGAGCTATAGCTGCAAATATTTGATGTGTAAAAATCAAAATCGATCCACATAAATGTGTAATATTTTGATTTTTAAAAGAACTATACATAAATGTGCAATAAAATTCAACATATAAGTGTAGTTTATTTTTTTCGACATTTAGCTGTAAATAAATAACGAAATACTACACATTTAGGTGAATTTTATTACTATATAAACCCGATTTCAAAAAGAAAAGTCTATTTTTAAAATTATTTTTTTAATTGTTTTTTTAAATATTTTTTAAAATTATTTTCAATTTTAAAGTTTTTTTTTTTATTTAGAAAATTTTAATTAAAGGTCGCTAACTTAATTCTTGATAATCATATTTCAAATCGTTCAAATAAGTCAATATCAATTTTAATTTTCTCTCGTCGTTTATTTACAACGATCTTATTGATCTAATTAAATTTGCAAGTCGATCGTAACTTAAATTTTAACTCATTTACACAAGCCTTTTAATAAAATATGTTTCACATGCATCGATTTAAGATTAATAATTTTTTATTCAAAAGGAAGATCTATTTTTTATTTGAAACTCCGATTCGAAAGAAAAATTACTTTTTTGATTAAATTCAAATGATATAATTAATGCACTTTGTAGACGAAAAACTCTTGAAATAAAAAAGTTACTTGCTTTAAAATTTTTAAATGAAAAAAATTAAATATAGTTTGATATATTTTAATGATCTGCTTCTCAATAAGTGTAAAATTTGCTTTTCTTGAAGGTCATTTTTTTTAGTTCTTTTACAAGATTAATTAAAAGGCATCAGTGTTAGCCTTTATAGATTTAAAAATACCTCGTTAGCTTCCAAGAAATAGGCTCTAATTCTCTTGAAAGAAATTCAAATTTTCGAAATTGAAAAAAACAAATCAGATTAGAAATTATCTTAAATTATTCTCATATTTTTCAAATATTATTAAATTGTTTTAAAAACGGTCAAAAAATTATTTTTTTCTTAGATCCACTTTTATTTATTTATTTACAAGGGGGGATGACGGACTGCTCGGAAGACATCTTCTTCCCTTCAGCCCCCTTTGTACTAATTTTTATTTGGATGAAATAAAAAAGAGAAATTTTGGTTGAAAAGTAAAAACAAAACAAAAAAATAAAAGAGAAATTATAAAAGTAAATAATAATTCTTACACATTTAAGATCCACTTAAATGTGTAAGATAACTACAAATAGCGCACTTTTATGTGTAAATAAAATGAACCTAGATGTGTGTTTATATTACAGCTTTAACTGTAATATTTTACACATTTATGCGTGTAATTTCTAAATAAACCTAAGTGTGTAAAAAATTACACGTCAAATATTTACAGTGTAATTAATAGATTTTTGCAATTTTGCAATTAAAAATTTTTTTCTGCAAATTTGCACAGCATAAACCTAAATTAAATACGCAATTAAAATTGCACAAAATTTTGCAGAGTTGGCCAACAGGTGCAGCAAATTTTGTTGCAGTAGGCAAAATTTTTTTTATCGACAAAAGTAGCTTTTAAAGCTTTGCAGAGTGATTTTTTCGGTAAAAAAAAAACAAAAAAAACAAAAAATCAAAAAACTTTAACATGCCGACCTGTATCAGTATCGGATTGCATAACAAATTTATATGAAAGAATTATATTAAATCGGATAGAAAAATCACATTTAGATCATAAAAAAACAAGTAGGTTTTAAAAAAAATTCGTCCTGTCAACACGCAATTTTTGTTGTAAAACAAGCAATGAAGTATTGTAAACAAAAGAACAAATTGTTGTATTTATGTGTTATAGATTTTAGGTAAATTTCTGTAAATTTTAGCAAAAATAGTAAAAATCTGTAAATTATAGCAAATATTTTGTTAGAAGGATTTAATGAGTGATTAAGTTCCCTAATCACTGTGTTAACAAATAGTTCACCTTATCTTTTTGTTCGATCTATCCAACAGGAAATGAGTTAGTTTATCTTACAATATGGCATGTTAACATTTTTAGGTGATGGAAAAAGTATTAAAAACCCGCTATTTTCACCTTTTTAAGCATATTTCAAATTGTGGTCTCAATTTTTTCAACCCCTATAAATGTTCCTTTTTTTGAAAACTTTCTATAAAATGAATTATATAACAAATTAAAGCTTACTCTTTCTACTTTTAAACAGGCCGTTTTTATTCTGATAATTTTTTATTTTTGTTTGAAATACTTAAAGCCAAACAATTTACTTAAATTTTTAAAAAAATCTGTTTTTCCTAGCAATTTATGGAAAGGCTCTTAGTTCCACTTAGCACCGAAAAGTGTATTGAATATGCGTGTAACATGTTCGATTTCTTGCAAATGACAGTAACTGATTATTTCATGAATTATATAATTTTCAATTCTTAAAGATTCTTAAGAATTAGCATAACAATTTAAGTTTATGCTTTGATTTTTTAAAATATATATGCATCTTTTCGAATTTATTTTTGACAAATATTTTAATCCTTTCATCTATTTCATCTTATAATTGTATTTATCAAACAAGAATTAACGGATTTAATCCAGGAAAATATTGATTTTTATGAATTAAACTAAAAATTATCAAAAAGTCTGGAAAAAATTGGAAGAACTTTATTTCTTTAATTTTAAGCATGTGAAGTGTGATAGAATGTTGGATTGGAAAAAAATTACTCAAAATAACGTGCATTTTCCTTAATTTAAAAATTAAAAAAAAAAGACATTTTTTATAGTTTTTTGAACACACAATACTGGTCATTCACAACGACCAAAAATAAGCGTTCATAAGACTTTCTTGCAAGAAAAGAAAGATAAACTTATAACTTCGGAAAGTTAAAATGTAACGTTGGCTTGGTATAATTAATCTTAAATACGTACCTCTGTGGTTATTCACAAGGTAATTACGTGAATTTTGATTAACACTCATCAAAGACAAATGTGAGTTGTAAAATCACAAAGGTTCAAAAAAATTTATGCAATTCACACGAAATCACACATTTACTCATAAATTAGCAAGATTTCCATCTATCGTCAACCAGAGCAAAAAATTCCAGCTGAACTCTATTTGAAAAATTTTTTCAGATGATTTGTGAAAAAAAGACGGTCTACTTGACTTTCCCATATAAAAATCTCATATGAGATTCTCGTTACCATATTCTCATTAGATCTCAGTCCTCATTACAATATATTTCCATGTAACTCTATTTGAGATCTCATGAGATTATGGTCATCAATAACTTCTCATGAGATCTCATTGAGATTCTTACAGGGGTTAGTACCGTTTGCGATCCTTTTCCATGTATTTTAGCTTGTGATCTTGTTGAGATCTTCTTGACTTTTTAAGATTTTTTTGGCAAATTAGAAAAAGAAAAAAAAAATTTAAATAAATTTTGAAATATGTTACTATTTTACCCTTTTTAGATTATTTAAACTAGATTTAGATGGTCTTCCAAATGAGACTTTATGGTCTCAGTTCTTTTCATCAAAGGTTAATTTCCCGTATTCTTGTTTTTACTGCGGAAATCTGCACTGAAGAACAAGCCCCCGAAGAATTTCAAAAATTGTAGAACCGTAAAAGAAGAAATTAGCTTGACTGAGTTAAATAAAATTAACTACAATTTAAGAAGTAATAAAACCAGCAAAGTTCTTCCAAGTTTTTCAAGTACAAAGTTTGGTTGTTTGATGTTTAGAAATAAATTAGGAACGATAATTAATAATTTGAAAAATTCTAGATTTTTATACAGATTTAAAACAATACTAAGTAAATCTGTACAAAAATATAGATAAAATTGTAAACATTTTTACTAATATAAATAATAACTTTAATTTTGAATTAAATTTTAAATTTTTTTGTTCGAATTGTTAAACTGATATTTTTTTTTATATTTTACTATTTATATTATATTTTTATAATTTGATGAATATGAACCTATGGTGATATTCTTATAAACTAACTCAATTACTCTCGGATAGGTTCTTCCTTCTAGTAATTGTGTATAAATAAGCATTTAAATAAAACAATAAAATAAAAAAAAATTAATAACATCGTGGCTCTGTTACCTGCCAATTTTTGAGTTTTGCTGTTATTTATTTGTTCAAGTTTTAACTAAATTTGAAAAATCAGGGAAGTTAAAAGTCAAGTCTGATTAAAAATATTTTTTTCTTAGTATATCTTTAATTTCTTAGTCTACAGATTCTGTTTTAGTTCCGTCTGGAAAAAAGGTCCCTCGTTGACGATACCTCAAGAATTCCCAAGAGGTAAAAGGCGAAAAAATAATTTTCATGAATTCACCTCTTGAATGATCACAACAGTAAATTAGAATCGAATAAATTGGACTGTAGAAGTTGTCGAGACTTTTAATTATATATTTTAACTTGTCTATTTATATTTATTATGAAATTTTTCTTTCAAAGAAAACTCCCAAATTTTTAGAAATCATTAAATATTGTATTTAAGTTATAAGCTTATTTTTCTTGTAAGAAAGTCTAATGAATGTTCATGAAAACCAAGAACGTCTTTTAAGTGGAGGTATAATCTAACATTTAAAGAATAACTGCGCTCGTATGGGATTTTATGGGAGGCTTTGGGGTTATAGTATCAATTGATATGAAATGGGATAAATAATGTACATCCGCGGCATCAAAGCCAGTTAAGTGTTGGGAATCATAAAAAACTCATTCACATATTTAAATAAAGATGTTTTAAAATTACTTTACAAGGCACTGGTTAGACTAAATCTTGAATATGATGTGAGTGTTTGAAATTCGTCAACAAAAACTAACATTTATGTACTTTAAAGGGTCCCAAAAAGAGCAACAATAAAGGTAGAATCAATAAGAAATTTATCATACGAAGAAAGATTAAAGCAAATGAATAATTAATTTGGAGAGCCGAAGAACCAGAGGTAATTTTTTAAATGTACAAGATATTGATAAATTAGACGATACTAACTTAATAAAAATAACCTTTCTTTGAATCTAAAACGAAAGAATAATCACAAGCTTATAAGAAAAACGGGGTTCGTTTCCCAGTCAATTTTATTGTTCTGTGGCAGACATGATTCATTCTGTCAAATGTATGTCACACATAAATCGGAATGTTTAAGCATGTTAATGTATTATTCCCGTTAGCAAAGTAATACATTTTCAACGAAGGTTTGTTGGTAAACGGGAAAGAGCGATATAACACTTGCTTTATGTTAATATTTGAATCATAGGAATAGCTAATGGCGAGCACATGCCAATGTTTGAATCAAATTGGCTAACATGCAAAATGTCTGTAATAGGAACTTTGACATGCATGCCACAGACAATTAAAATTGACTTGGCTAGATATAATTTTATTACAAAAAGAATAGTCTCAAAATGGAATTTGTCGTCAAATGAAGCTGTTTTATCGAAAACAATTTTTTTCAAAAAAAATATAAAGAATTATTTTCTAATGGAAAGAGAAACGACTCTAATAGCCGACCTAAAAATATTTTATGTTATGTTGAGTTACATTTTGACGAGTCATACTACTTTTTTCACTGAGTGAAAAATTCAATATTCAAATGCAGAATTTTATTTGTCGTAAAACCGAAATCTTTTTCACTGAGTGAAAAAAGTAGACTTTTTTGGAATTGTGGTATCAATGACGCAAAAGCTTATTTTCCGCATCGGTTTTTAATAATTTAAACAATTTATTCTGTTCGTCTTCAAAGATCTTATTCCAACCAACATCTTCAGTGGAACAACATAGCTTAACTTTTTTGATAAATTGTAATAATATAACTTGAAATTCATTCAGAGGAACATGAACATCATTTTTATCGAGGATTCCGCCATCTTCTTGAATGTTATGCGGCTTTTTACTTCGAGATATAACTTTACCATTGAAGTTTATTGTAAGACTAGCGGTTTATTTTTTATGCTTACATACCCAGTAGCTTGAAACCTTATTAGTTCGTCTACGATAAAATAAAAAATTTTCGCATAGGACTTAAAAACCATCTTTCTTAACGTTCGAATCATCGTTATGCTCGGGTTTAAAAGTATTACTTTGAACGTATTCGATTTGAAGATTTTCTAAATTTTCTGTCATTTTTGATTAAGTTTATGTAAAGTGTTTGATTGATTGAAATAAAAAAATTCAAACATTTAAATTACAAACAGTTGGAAAATTAAATTTATTTTGCATTTTTTGTATTAGTGAAAAAAGTATCTTTTTTTGGTCTCAATAAAAATACTACTTTTTTTTAAGTGAAAAAAGTAGTATGGAATTTATAAGGAAATTGTTAAAAATAAATTTGCCCAACCCAACTTGCGATATTGTATAAATTCGATTTTGGGAATCATTAAGATTTCGGTTTTACGACAAATAAAATTCTGAATTTGAATATTCAGCTTAATAAAAATTATATATTCTGCGTTTGATTTTGGACAAAAATTATTTTAAAGAATAAATTGAAATAAAAAATATGGATGCTGAATAAGTTGTCTTTAAAATACCAATCTGATCGAACCAATTTCTTCCATTTAACAAAAAAATTGATTTTATGAACTCTTATTGTTCTAAATTATCCTCAATACTTATAAAATTTGGACATGGAAAAACTTATTTTGACCTTTTTATATCTTGAAATTATTTGTTAATTAATAAAACCTATTTTATCCTTTAGAAATAATTTTTTAAATCTTAATATTTAGAGAAAACTAACAAGATTTCTATAATACAATAATTTAATAAAAGCATAAATGACATGTCATTCAATTCATTTAAAAAATTTTAATCTTTTGTCAAATTTTTTTTATTAAATTGAAGAGAAAAAAAAAGTTTTGAAGTGATTCTTTCTTTTTTTAAAATGTAAACAAAATAAATAAATTAAAAACTAGACTTTGAAAGCTTGAGAATGGAACATGCAAAAAAATAATAAATGATTAAATTTTTGTTGTATTATTTTAATAAAAGCTTATCAGATTTTAATATCGCTAAAATAATACTCAAAATATTCTAAGGCTTTAATATTTATCAGACGGACAAGTGGATTTAACTAATTACTAAAATATTAGCCTTATAATATGTGCAAATTTTTAAAATATACCGGAATGTTAGAATAAAAATAAACAATGTTATTTTTATTTTACCAGTCTAAATAAGACGTAATTCAAATCAAATTAGTAGTAAATATCTGAATATATTACAAAATACAAATTTAATTGATTCAAAATTAAAACGTCTCATGCCACTCAGCTAACTCTTTTTTTCATTCTAAGGGTATTCATTTAAATCAAACCAGTTACTAAAATTCGAAACTCTTAGAAAAAAAAATTTAATTAAAATTTTCGATAATAAGTAAAAAACCAATAAATGAATTTAAAAAAAAAAACATTCTGAAAAAAATTTCGTTTATTGTTTTTTACTTTAAAATCAATTTAAATTTAATTATTTGAAAACTACTGAAAAAGAAAGTCTGAGTATTGAAACTAGTCATACTATTTTTTTTGTTCCTATTTCAATCAAGTATGCTAACATGAAATTTACGTGAATTTAACTATTTTTTTTAATATTTGTATTAAGGGAATAGGATTTCAAAACAAAAAATAATGATTCTTCAATTAAAATCGCTTTTAAATCGTTCATTTTTTTGTTTAAATTTAATTTTATCAAAAAAAAAATTAGAATCAAAGGTGGTAATTTAAGATAAATTTTTTAGAAATTTATCAAAAAGCATGTAATTTTATTTGTTAAATAAAGACAAAAGCAAATTGTAAATATTAAAAAAAAAAGATCTTTTTTTTATTTTTGAATTTGTGACTTTTAATAGATTAGTGATTTTTTTAACGACTCGGTAAAGAGTCATACTTATTTTATTCATTATTAAAATAACCTCACTTATAAATATTATAGATAATTTTTTCCTATCCATGTCAAGTATATACCCAAATTTTAATTTCAAGAGATTGTTTCTAAGGTTTTTAAATGCAACAGGATTTAAAAAAAATAATAACCTTTTCAAGGATTAAAATTTGTTTTAATTATTTTTGAAAAAAACTTCAATTCTCTAAAAAAAATAGATTGTGTGGTTTTAGTTTTTAGAATTTAACCCTTGGGGCACTTCAAACGATTTAAAAAAAAAATTAAATTTGGTTGTTTTAATCAAAATTATTTTGGCGATTGTTTATCAGAATTTCTATTGAAAAAAAAAAACATTTTCAAAATTTATTGTAAAATTAGTTAAACCGAAATCTAAATATAAACAATTTTTTCTCTAGAGATAATAACATTAGGTTAAAAAACCATATTTGATTTAAACTAGGCTAGTAAAATTCTAATGAGTGTAAACTTATAACCAGGGTTTTTTTTTGAATGCAACTTCAAAAATTTTTATCACCTTTGACAAAAAAATTTCAAATTTTTTTTTTCAAAAATAAATTTGTCTAAGCGAATAAATAAGAAATAAATTTTCCATTTTTAGTTTGGTTTATTTTTCTGATTTTTATGCTAAATTTTATATTTCTATTTGCATTCAAAAAAAAACCCTGCTTATAACAAAAGATGAAAGATCGTCAAACCGTAAGATTCCTAATAATGTATTCGTGACCGTATTACCTTGTTTATAAGTGCCTCCCTAAACCTCCCTTTTTTTAGAAGAAGAAAAAGCAGAAAAAAATTTAATTTTGTTATTACTGAATAGACCCCGCTAAAGTCTATCAGATCAAAAATCTCAATAAGAGCTGCTTAACTGCTTAACATTAAAGTATTTTAATATTGGTAATATCACACAGGGCATTTCTGAAACAAATTGACAGTCTCTTTAAGACGTTGTTTAAGATGCTTCGAACAGTCAAAGAGCAATGCTTAAGACGTGTATAAGGCCATAAAAACATGTCAACTTATTTCAGAAATGTAGTGTACGTGCTGTGGAAAGAAAGCTTTATTTTTTGATACATGTAACTTGCAAAAAAGAATACTAGCATAATCCTATATAATTACAAAAAACAAAAAACTAAGCATCTTTTAAAGCAAAATTAAACTTTTACAGTTTAGTTTTAAGCAACGCTGGTATCATAGTATTTTAATCTGGTAATCAGAAACAAGCGAACTATGTGAACGAGTTTTTTTTGCATTATTTTTCTTTATCTTTTTCAAATTCAATTATTAAATTTATTTTTTAATAAACTTAATATTTATTAATATTTGCTTCTGAAATTGCTTAAATGAAATCTGAGAGGCTTTTTTTCGAGTCAATACCGTAAGAAAATGCAGTACTTATACTTTGGGTAGTTTATTCTCAAAATTAGCAGAGAAAAAAAAAATATGAGTCATTTTTAAGTGTACTCGAAAAACCAAATAAAAAAAGTAATAATATCGCTTAACTAATCAAAGAACCTAATTATTTTCAATTTTGATTTTCAAAAAGATTCTTCAACTACATAAAATATTGCTCAATCGAGAAATTTTATTTACGAGAAAAATTGTATCAACACATAGTAGAAAATCAGCTTTCAAAATCGAAGATTAGGCTTGTGTGTTTTCTGTGTTCTAAATTTAAAAAATTTAATAATTTTTCTCTGAAAAAATTAAATATTGAATTTTCCTTTTTTTTAAGCAAGAAAGTTTCCTAAAAGAATCTAGAATTATTTACAATGAATTATTAGTCTTTTTTTTTTGTTTGCATCAAAATCGAATCAATTTCCTACAAGCTTCGTTTCAATTAAATGCAATCAGGACTAGTTTTTCAAAATTTAGAAAGTTAAGAAATTAAATATTTTATATTTGCATGATTTTGATATTTAGTAATTTTTTTTTCTCTAATAGAAGAAAAAAAAAAAACCATTTTTTTTAAATGTCATTCCATTGTTCTCCTAATGGAATATTTGATAATTTACTTTAGAATTTTTTGTAACCTAGAAATTTGACTATTAATCTAAATTGGTTTTTTTGAATTTGAAAAAAATATATCTTATCAAGATTAATCGTGCTGTTTTTGTTGAATTTTCACTTTAATTTTTTGTATCTAAGGCCATTTTCAAATAAAAATTGAAATTTTAAAACCCAAAATCATGAAAGCTTTTTTTTAAACTTTAGTTTGATTTTACAGTTTCGTTCTTTCAAGAATTTTAAATAAGATTTTACCAGTTAATTTTAGCATTATTAATTTAGCTAAAGTCGATTCCCTATTTATTAATAATTTCAAAAAATTGTTGACCATAATTATAAGGCTAAGGAATAAATTGAATCAATTTTTTTATTACTTTGACACTATTAAAACAAAAACTTATTCGAACGCTTTTATTCAAGCCCTGATTAGTGCTTTCCAAAATTGATTTCAGTCATCATTTATCTATTGTTTGACACATCAAGGCTCTAGCGACTTTTAGAAAATATCAATTAACTAATATCTTATTTTCATAGGTTCATTTAATTCCTAAGTAAAACCAAACCGAATTAGGAAAAATATTACCGTAAACCTTAGACCAGTACTCTAAGAATAATACCGTAATTTGGCATTTATTCTATATGGAATAATTCCCATCGTTACCATGTTATAGCAATTTTTTTTTAATTATTTGAGAAAATTGCTTAAGTGCCGTTAATTCTCCAATAAATAAAAGTCAATTTTGTCTTTTATTCTAAGAATATTTGGCTATTTTTAAATGACAAATTACGGTATTATTCTTAGAGTGCTGGTCAAAGGTTTACGGTAGAAATTCCTGATATTGTATTCATATTTCATTGCTTTTTAAAGCATTCTTTTCATTACTTTTTATGATGCTTAATACCTTTTTAATTTTAAGAAGAAGTTTATTTGCTCCTAAGATTAGTATTGCTAATCCCATAGCAGACAAGAAACCTCTTTTATCCGACTCAATTGATAAGATAAGTTTTTTCCAATCTAGAAATAAACGTGGTTTTCAATTTGTAAATGTTCGATGTAATGTTCTTAAAGTCAGCTTATTCTTTGATTCTAGTTTTCAATGTTTCTTAAGCAATAATTTGTCAAAAATTCTAAACCGATCGTCTTATGAATATATTTTTAACTAATCCCTCAGTCCTTTTTTTTTACTATATGAGCCAACCTTATAATATTCACTATTTAATTAAGCTTGAACAAGCAAAGCATTTTAAAATTAACAAGTTCAATTATTCATTTAAAACTTAGCTCAAGAGGACTAATTTATGTTCAATAGAACTTAAAACAAATAAATTAAAAGGTATTGGAATTCGTAATAGAAAAAAATTAAATGAAAGTCAAGTGTATCCTTTTATTCAAATTAAGAATTAATACATGGTTTTTGTTTGTTTAAAACCATGCCTATTCCTAAAAGCATTTACTTATTTATAGAGAATCTGTCTTAAATTAAAAATCTTCGAAATATTTTTTAAAGAATATTTTTCAATATTTCAATTTCTTTTTAAAGCTGAATGCCAAGAATTATCACAATAAATTTAATTAATTCTAAAATGTTTTATTAGCTTTTTTCTTTTAATTTAAGTTTGCTTATATAAGCTTTAGACAAAAAGCGAATTATTTCCAGAACTTTTATTCAGTAAATATTCTTTTTATAGCTAACTAAGCATCATTATTTTTTAACAAAAACGCACTGATAAGTAATTGATTTTTATTATGTTTTTCAATTCCCTCAAATCACAAGTAATAAAGTATTCACTCCTAAGGTTTTTCAAGACCAAATTTTATTTTATGTAACTATATTTTAACCAAAAATCTTCTTGTTTTTCTTTTAGTTTTTTTTAGCATTGTTTTCAGATAATTTTGTTTTTTTACTTTTTACAAAAAATAAATTCTTAATAAAATCGATTGGATTTTTTCTTTAACATAGATATTCTCGTTGACTTCACTTTTATTCCTGTTAGCCAAATTATTAGCTTTTATGCTTTGATGGTAATATGTAACTAATGTCTTTTAAACCAGGTAAATTGATTTTACGTAAATTTTCGTAAAATTCAAAAAATTCAAAGGCGTAGAACTACTGTGGTAAAAAAATCAATTAAGTTTAACATGACCTAATTTACAATTCACTTTAAAGAGTAATATCAATGAATTTACTCGCGATTATTAAATCTATTGGAAATTGACTTTTTTTTTCTTTTTCTAACCATTCTTCAACAAATTACCATGAAGATTTAGGTAAATTTACCGATTGGTATTTAGATTTTAAAGCCAAATCTTTTAAATTCGCTTTAATGTTTATGATAAAAATTTTAGAACAATTGATTGTCTCAATCGGTCTAACTAAATTTCGCTAATAAAAAGATAATACTCATAATTAGTATTTTTCTTTTTAGGCCACCCTAAATAATAAAAATTGTTGTTAATAACTAAAAAAATATATCACTAAAAGAGTTTATTCTTTATTGTCTAAACTCGTCTCTTTAATCTTGCTTATTTAATTTATTTTTCTATTCACGATAAATCGTCAAAAAGATCGTAATAACAGCACAGCTAATAGCGAAAAAATGGCGTAGTTGTACCGAACCGAACTTACTAAATGGTACTCATACAATACACCGAATCGTACTCAATACATGAGACCGTACTGCAAAACGTAATGAACTTAGTACTAAGATTAGTAAATTTAAACGAACAAGGCAAGAGATTCTTTGATTAAAAAAAAATTCTCAAAAAAAATGTAGTATTTAATAGTTTTTAATTTTGACATTATATTTTTGTACAGAGGAAATTAAGATTTAAAATTTAATCTAATATTTTTTTTTCGTAAAGTTTGAATTTTCCTTTTATACGGGAGTTGTTAAAAAATTTTTGACAATATTTTTCTATTTTGAAATTATAAAAAATTTTTCGGGTAAATTTTTTTTTGAATTTCCCCTGAAAATTAAACCAAAAATCATTTTGAAAGCTTTAAATTACACAGTCTCTCAAAAATACGCGTACCACGTGTTCTTTTTCTTGCAAATTACACGTACTGGATATGTCTTAATCTTTCTAATTCCAGGCTTTTATTTCTTCTTTTTTTTAACTTTTACGAAAAATAATTCGATTTCACCATCTCTACTGTTTCAAAACAAGTAAAAAGTTCTCCTATCGGATGAATAAGGTACGGTACGGTACGATTTTTTAGTTAAACTTTGATTTTTATGAATGTTTTTTCGTTATTATTTGACAAGGTCATTTTGTTCTAAAAGTTTTTGACTAGAGTTGAGTATTTTAAGTGGAAAATTTTCAAAACCTTTTAATTAAAATCATGCGAAAATTTGTGATAAGAAATATGGGTTATTTTTTAGAAATCTGAGATTCTGCAAATTTTATTTAACTTAGGCTCAACCGAGATTTTTATTTGTTCGTTTTATCTGATGATAATACAAAGTTTATCGTCGTTTTTAATTTTCAAAAGAATAAATACACTAGCCACTAGAAAAGGCAGTTTTTTTATTATATTCAAAAGTGTCAGTGTATTTGATTAATCCAATTTTAATCATTCTTTGTATAAGCAAGCGAATTAAAATATTTGATTGATTGCTAATTTCTTTTCGAGATAGATGCAGAGAGTCAGAAAATAATAAAAAAAAAGGGAAAATTTCACTTAAAAAATTGATAACAAAATCAAAAAAATTTGCTAGTTTTTCTAAGTTTTTGTTTTTGGAGAACAGCATGGAATTATCTACTTTATTTCAATTGTTAATTTTTGATTTTGTAATAGCTTATTATTTTTTTGTTTTTCTCAAATTGCGCAAAATAATTTCTAGTATACTCTAAACAAAAAACAAGTACTCATTGATGAAAGTTAATTAAAATTTTATGTTGACTGAGCGATATTTAGCGCAAAATACAAAAAAAATTCAATTTTTTGATCAAATGAAAAATCAAACCGATCGAGATGATATAGTAGACATAATCCTAAGAAAAATAATAATAATAAAAAATTAAATGACAGGTATTGGTTAGGGTATCATTTGAATGCGACCTTGAGTGATTTTTGTTTTTTTAATTAAAGATAAATCTCGATTGATGTTTTTTTTTTGTTAAAACAATGTTTAATTTGAAGATTTTTTATCTTTTTTTGAAAAAAAATATTTATCTCCTTTAGCCAGGTATAATTGAAAAAAAAGAGAGAAAGAATGCTACTTGTAGTAAGAAGTGGATGTAGCTTAAGACAAAGAGACATAAAATCAATTTTTATTTTAATTAAACCGATTTAAAAGAGATAAATTTTCATCATTTTTTTTGTTGTTATTGACTAATGATAAAAAAGATAAATTTTATTTTTATCTAAATATTGAAAAAAAAAATTTATAAATTAATAACTCGGGAAGATGATATTCTGGACAAATTCCTTTTTATTTCTTCGAATTGTGGTTACACTATTAATTATAAAATTTTATTATTCTGTTTTATTATTGGTTTTTCTGATCAATTCAAGCAAAGATATCTGCTAAATCGCATCACTATAATAGAAAAGAAATAAAAAAGTACTTTATCAAAATATTTATGGAATTATTAAATTTTATTGTTTTTTATGAGAAACATTTCCTAATTTTAGAGCTCATCTGGAACTTGAAAATGTAATAAAAATCCAATTTTTTTTTGTTTCTTTCGTTTTCCTAATCTCTTTAAGTGAAATTGATATTGGAATATATTCTAGTCCATTTTACAATTAATTAATCCGATACTTTGTTGAAAAAAAAATGCTAATAAAAGACTAGAAAAATAAACTTAAAATTTCAAGAGCTAAAAATAAAAAGCCTCGAACTTAATTAAGGAATAACTTTTTTTTTTCAAGATATTTTGAAAAAAATAGATCTCAAAAATTTTCAAAAAATTTTATAAAGCTTTTCAAGAAAAAGGGACTTTATTATATTTTTTTGTAGATACGACCACTTTATTAAATGAATCTTTTATTATGTAATATTCTAGGAAATACTTGTTTATTTTCAAGTGTTTTTTTTTTGTTCTTCTGTAGATTTCATAAATAAATTCTTAGCTAACTGTATTTAAAAATTTTTTTTAAAGATTTATTCAGTTTTCATTTACCGTAAAGCCTCTCTAATAAGCGAATTAAAGTCACTCATTTGAAAGGCGAAATCATAACAAATATAAATGAATTAGATTTCTTGTCATGATTTTTCTAAAAGAATTCCATGTGTCTATTAGCATTTAAAAAAATTAAGGATTGTTAAAGGGGCGCTTTTAGGCAAGGTTTTTCGGTTAGGTTAAATTTTACAATAATATGATATATTAATAAATAAATAATTTAATATGTAAAAACATATTCAATTTTATCAAATTTGACTTTTTCTCAGAATTCTTACGAAAATTTGACGTGATTTTTATATAAAAAATTGTTGATGTCAATAAAATCACGTTTTTTTTTTTAACCGGAACCGACGGGGTGAAATAACTGAGCGTAGACTTCAACAAGTAAAATAGAGCGAAATGCGTTTTTCATATTTATTATGGCTTTCTTCATATTTGCGTAAGATTTCGTATATTTCTGGTCAATTTTACATTTTTTACGCATTGATGAGATTAAAATTCCATAAATTCTAATTTAAACAAAAGTTTATGCTAAACGTTTTCAATTTAAAATCATGAATCTTTTTCAAACAAGAAAGAACCTTTTACAACAAAAAAATTAGTTTGCAAAATTTTCTTATAAGTCTTTCGAGACCGACGTGAAGATTTGGCGAAATTTTAAATATTTCAGAAGCTTTTAATCGTTAGCAAGTTTTAATTGTTTCATACAAATTCGAAATGCTAATAATTAATGAAATTAAGGGGCAATTTATTTTGTAGAATTTGAATTCAAATTTAATTTTTTTAAAAAATTTTCTTCATAAGTTTACTCTCGATCTTGAAAAGAATTTATAAAATTTAAAATGTTTTTAAATACTGCAACACATGCTTCGAATTAAAGGCGTGAACATTACCGTTACTATAAGTTTTAAGCAAATTTATGATATTAATTTGTAATTTCCTATTAAATCATAAGTTTTTTTAGAGCCTAGATTTTAACCCTTAACGTACCGTTGTATCATAAATGATACATTTCTAAAAGTTATTAAAACGTAATATTCACATCAATATAATAAAAGATTTTATATATCAAAATAAAGCTCATTAAACGATCTAACCAAGGAATACAATAGTTTGGTATTGATTGTTGAAATATTATGTTAAAATTTGATCCAAAGTCGTAGCATTTGCAATTTTGATAAAAATCTATCAAATTTTTTGAATTAAAATTTAAAAAATTTTCTTTAATCCTTTTTTTCTTGATTGGATGAATAAACTTTAAATCAAAATACATGTCACTCTATGAAATAAAATGCGAGGAATCTAACGGTTTTAGAATCACTTTACACTTTCAATCATATCGAGAGATAAACGACTTCAAAAAAATGCATCAGCTGTTTTTCAAAAGGCTACCAATAAGCTGTGTGATATGAATTTTTTCATTTTTTTGTTGGTACTTACCATATATTTTGACGAGAAATTCAAAAATTTTATCAATTTTTTGATATCTCGAAAAATGGACAAGCGGTACGTTAAGGGTTAATGAAGAAAATACCGTAAAACCTTGCTTAAAAGCGACTAAAAATCGCCTCTTTGAAAGGAAAAATCGTACTCTAAACAAATTAATTTAATTTATTATTATGACATTCCTGTTTAGTGTTTAGTGTGGTCTATAATAATATTACAAAATTAAATTTTTTCTGATGACTGTTCTTCTGAAAAAGGGGGGTCTGGGGGTGCGCTTATAAACAAGGTTTTACGGTAAGCTTTCTTTTTAGCTGAAAAAAAGTGAAAAAAATTCGTCATAAAATAATAAATTTTGCTAACGGTAACGCTCAAGCCTTTTTTTCAAAACAAGTGCTGTCCCCTGTAAAAATCTCAATGAGATCTCATGAGAAATAATTGGTTACCATAATCTCATGAGATCTCAAATAGAGTTACATGTAAATGTATTGTAATGAGGACTGAGATCTCATGAGAATATGGTCGTGAGAATCTCAAATGAGATTTTGACATGGGGTATAAGGTAGTATTTCAATCTAAGTATATTTGTGTAAAACAATTATTAATCGTTAAATCTTTTAATCAACAATAAAACTTAATGATTGTTTCTTTTTAATGACAATTTATTATTTTTTACATTAAATAAGAGTATATTTTAATGTTATCATGAATCAAATTTTACCAAAGATAATTTTATAGAAATTCTGAGTTGACTACTCCCATTTCTTTGAAAATATTGTCTGTACCATTTTCTAAATTAATAAAACTACTGATACAAGTTTTATTTATTTAAAACCCTAAATTTGAAATACTAAAGAAGATGACGATAAGAAGAAGGAGCCTGTCGGGATATAGAATAAGAAACAATTTTTTAATTTGTCGTTCAAAGATTATTTCAATTTAAATTAAATAGAACTTTAAATTAGGTGCATATCTTGAACCTTTTATTAATCAGAAACTTCCACAATGATTTTGAGCTAAAACTGTTTAAACAAAGAAATTAATTTTGTTTTTTAAATGATTATACAACAATAAAAAAAAACTTAATCTCAAGTGCATTTTATATGCATGGTTATGAGTGAATATTTTGCGCACTTATCTTTATAATAATCAATATCATAGAAAAATACTTTAATTACTTAAATTAATATTCTTAGTGTCTTTAGGGATAATACACCTAAAGTGAGAAATTTTAATTGAAACTTTTTTTAAAGTATTACATAATTTTTTAGCCTTCAAAACAAAGAATAATACTGCTTTGTTTACCTAAAAGAATTCATTTTTTTTTTCGTCCAAAATTAATACAAGACCAATTTAATCGATTATTTTTATTGTTTCTTTTGCTCTCAGGTGCATTCCACTCCGACTAAATAAAAACGATTAGATTTTATTTTTTACTATTCAATATTAATCCCTTTAAATTTTTGAGTAAACAAAATTAATAGTCGATTTTTATCTTTTTTTCAATCGTCTTAATTCAATTTTTTTTGTTGTTGTTGATTAAGAAAGAATTTTCATTTCAAAATTTCAATAAAAATGCAGATTAATAATAAATATTTACTAAAAAAAAAAAAAATTTTGATTTAGTTATTAGTTTTAGAGACTCGCCTCGAAATCAAATATTATCTCTTTTTCTTTTCCTCTATTCCAATTGATTTCTTTAAATGCAATTTTATCAAAATGTTTAAGTATGCTTTTTTCTTTTGTTTCTAAATAAAAAAAGAGCCTAATCAGGCACTTGTTTTATGAATTAAAAATAAACTTCCGTAAAAGGTTACGTAATTGTTGAGCTACGATTTCAAATTTTTTCAATTAAAATATTCAAAATTTTCGAAGGATTTGTAATCTTATCTGATTAAGTTATTCAATAACTTTAAATAAAATAACGACGTGTTAAAAATTAACACTACTTATATTTAGGGATTACTTACTTTATTTTTTCTTATTTTGGTTTATTTGAAAAATTTTAAAATAAAGATAAAATTTACTAGGTAAAACAAGCTGAATTGAAAAAAACAATCATAAAAAATTTATCAAAGATTATTCGGGCAAGATATAAGTAAAATGGCTAAGAAGACAAATAATTCTCCAATTTAATCTCGGCATACAAATATTATATTCCAAGGTTAAGAAATTCTTAAGGTGTCTTGAAAATTTAATTGTAATTGGCATTATTAGATTTATAGCCTTAAAATTATTAATAAAATTTGAAGCTGTTTTTTTCCTTGAAAAAATGAATCTTGATAAATTTCTTTTTTCCTTTTTTCTATATTCTTTTTATTCCATCAAAGGCTTCTAGCTTGAAATTTTTTTTAGCTTATTCTCTTCTAGCTATAAGGCTAAAGTTAGTTGTTTCAGGTACCTTAGAACTTTTCCTAAAAATTTTATTTTGATTTCCTGGGCTTTTCTTTAAAAAATTTTTTTAAATAAATTTTAACCGCATTTAAGGTTTTTTTGTTAGGATTTCCGAAATATTTTTTTCATAGAACTATAATATATATTAAGTATTGGTTGATTTCTCGTTAGAAAAAGACCAAACAATTAATTTATTTTTAATATAAATTAGCTATTTTCAAGTCAACTTAACCACAGATAATTACAGATTGGAGTCTTCCTAATCGATACTCTCAAAAACCTTTTCTACACTTTTAAAAGACGTTTTACTTCACTTTAACACATCTTACATCAAATAGAGAGAATTTTCATTATTAATTTACTGCATTTTTCTCGAACTAACGGTTTAGCCGTATCTTCCCAGAAGCGTACCTTTACTAAAATAAAAAACGGGATCGTAAAACCTTGCTTATAAGCAACAACGTACGCTTTTAATTTTTTCTTAGTTCTTTCTTGGGCATTTGGCGAAAAACTCATTTTTTTTAAATAGGTTCTAGTAATTAAAGTAATTTAACTCTCAAATTATGAAAAATATTTACAGAAAAAGTGTTTAAAGTTAGTTAAAGTTAGAGTGTTTAGACGTCTTTTGGTGTAATAATTATTCTCTTTTTAAAATGCACTTCAATCAAAATCGCTACGGTACAGTACGGCTACTGATGTCGTAATCAAATTATTAGAAAAATTAAAGTTTTTTTACTGCATTTCTCGCGAATTAACGGCGTATCCGCACCGTACCCGTACCAAAAAAAAGTTTTTTTTTAATTTTACGGGTACTGTACGGTTGCCGAACTAAAAAATTTAAAAAACATTAAAAAAAAATGGTACGGTACCTGTTCTGTACAGGTACGCCGTTAATTTGCGATGAATGTAGTGTTTGACCTTTTTTGCTTTTTATTCTAAAGATCTAGATGAACAGGGTCTTTTTGTTATTCTTATCTTATGCGCAAAAATAAATATATTTGAATTTTTCATAAGGTTTTTTATCAAATAAAAAGCAATTTTTTTATTCGGCCTCATATTCAAATTAAATGTTTTAAAATTTATTCAGGATATAATCTATCTTGACATGTAACTCAACGTCAAATTAAAAATAAAATTTTTTGATAGGAATTCTTAGTTCTATTTTATGGAGGTCTATTTGTAAAAAAGATTTGCTTTAATGTAGGCAAGGCAAGACAAATGAATGTGTCAAAAAGATAAAGGCTGTTATTGGCATTTTACAAATAGAACAAAAAAAACTTATCTCGGCAAGAGTTATTCCGTTGAAATTAATGATTTTTTTCTTGCTATATTTCAATGAATTTGATATTTTTGAAAAGACACACAAGTGTTTTTTTTTGTTTTGATTTTTTTTTCATATCAATTGTCAAATGATCAATAAAAAAAACGAGAAAAGAAAATAAATCGATCAAATCAATGTTTAATATTTATCTCTTGGAGTGATTTTTTTTTAAAAACTATTTTGAGTTTATATTTTAATTAGATTAGAAATTGTTTAGGGACTTTTTGATAGAGAGAGAAAAAAAAATAGATAGTGCAAGTAAATATTTTATTTATTTAAATGCTTATTATTCAGGAAATAGTTTCTCTTAACAAACACATAAACTAAAGCTGAGTCAGTGGATAAAGCAAAAATTTTAATAAGAAAAAAAAAAATTGGTCTAATTTTAAATAAAGAAATAAATTTTTTTTTAAATTGTTTACGAAAATAATTCGTGATAATTCATCACATAAGTCATATTTTCGAAGGCAACTAAAAAAATATTAAACTTTTAAACTTAATTGTAAATGCGATCGAATTTTCTAGCTAATTACAAATTAATATTCAGATTTCCGCATCGTTATTCCAATAAATAGAAAAAACAACGGCAAAATAGCATCATCTAAGTCTTTAGTTTTTGTTTTGTTTAAACCCTCTCTTTTCTCTAACTCAGGAAACATCAATTTTGTCACTAATAAAAAAAAAAATTATTTTTCAAAAAATTCCAAGTATCATCGTTTTATTTTCCAACCAACAACAATAACAAAAAAATAAAATCGAGTGCTAAGTCAAATTGATTTTATTTTTTTGTTTTTTTTTTTTTATTTTAGAAATCTCTTGATGATTTTAAAAATTAAACAAAAAATTAAACCCCCACTCTTGTTTAACTTTATTTTTCTTTTTTATTTAGATTTGTACAAAAATAATATTACGAAAAATTGGAATGATTAAATATACATTATTATTATTATTTAAGTAATCAACTATTGCGAGACAAACTAAAATTAGAAAAAAAATAAAAATTTTTTAAGAGGAAGAAAAATGAAATCGAATTTAAGTGTCTTAGTTGTTTTTCTATTGTTCTTTGTTACTTTAAAATGTAAGTATTTTTGGGATACTTTGATTTGGGCTTAATTGTAATGCTAATTATAGGAAAAATATATTACTGGACAATTTTTCCAAACCATTTAAAAATCTAATCATTATCAATTTAATACTAAACATATGCTTAACAGACTTATCAAGTTCAAAGATTGATTCAAAATTTATAACTTATTAAAATCCTATTTAAAAATTTGTCTAAGTTTTGATTTCAAATTGAAAATTTTATTTTTTCTCAGAAAAAAATTAATGCTAAAACATTTAAGAAAGCTAAAGTCTATTTCTAAAAAATATGACATGTTTCAAAACATTTTTTAAACCGCTTCGAAACTGTCTTAAATTTCGATTTTTTAAGAGATCGCTTTAGAGCATCGTCTTAAACAGCTCCGAAAAAAATATTATCTTTTTGTACAATTTCACAGTTCTCTAAAATTTTTTGACACAACTTGTCAACTGATATTAGAAATTAACTTGAGTTTAAAACTTGGGTCGAAGCTAATGAAAAATATATTTTATACCGAATAATATTCTGGTGTATGTTTTAAGGTTAGTTTCTTCAAGACATAAGTACCTTCTTCAAAATTAAAAATTTTTGACCCTAAACTCGATCAACTGATTGAAGTGAGGCTAATTTCAATTTTAGTCACGTGTTTAAGCGTATCAAAAAAAAAGTTTAAATGTCACTTTATCTGTTCTTAGGCGATCAGCTTTAAGTTATTTTTTTATTTAAAAAATTTTCAATAGAATTTAAAATCATATAGCAAACAAGAGTTTAGAAAGTTAATGAATTTATTAAATTAATTGGATTGATTTTTTTTTTGGTTTTCATTTTTTGAAATTTTAATAATTATAAAATTAAGCTCAAATTCTTGTAAAATTCAAATTATCAAAACATTTAATTAAAAATTTTTCAAAGCTGTTTCATCAATCAATCAGGATGAAAATAATATTTTGCCTAATTCAAATGATGAATTAAGTCCATGGATAGAAGCTGATGAAAACTTAAATGCAACTCTTGGCAAAACGATATCAATGAAATGTATTGTTCATAATTTAAAAAATTACAAGGTCAGTTTTTATTTATTTTTTTATTTAGTTTTAGAATAACTATCAAGGGAATATTGATATGAGATAGAGAGAGAAAGAATGCAATAGAGTAATTATCATTTTAAAAAATCTCATGAATTTAATTTTCCGGTATCGCTTGAGATATATTGTTGATAAGTACCTCTTGTTGGCATTAAACCGGAAAGAGCATCAATCGAATTATTTTTTTAATTTCTTATCAGAAATAAAAGCAATAAAAATCAAGATAAGAAACATGATTTAAAAAAAAAAATCTTGAACGAAAAAAAAACATAAAATAAAAACCAATAATCTTGTCAAAATAAAACATTAGAGATTTATGACCACTTGAGTTTGAATTAATTCGATTTAGACTAATTAATCTTGTTTTTTTTTTGTTAAGTATCTCTGGTTCACTAAGTCGTTAATAAAATATTTATATTAATGATTTTTAATGAAACTTTTTTTCTTTGGACCATACCGTCTTCAAAGATTTTAATTTTCTTTCGATATTAATTTATTTTTAATTAATTAATAGATTGCTTGGTACTTTAATGGTATTTTGCTAAGCTTGAATAATATCCGAATTAAAGATGACAAACGTTATTCAGTTGAAAATTCTCAACTTAATGAGTGGAGATTAATAATAGACCCTGTGGATATATCACACGATGGCCAATATAGTTGTCATGTTAATACTGGTCTCAAAAAGACAATTAATCTTAAAGTTGGAAGTAAATATTTTATCGTTTTTTTATAATACCAAATCAACAGTAAAAAAAAGTGAATTTTGAAATTTTTAAATTAAGTTTTAATAATTTAAAAAATATTTTTTATTTAATTTTATGTGTATTCTTACATACAATTAAGTTGAAAATTATACGACCTATTTTTGTTTACTATTGATAGGCTTATTAAAATCTTAATTTAAAATTCCTTAAGGTGATACTCGCGAATCGAGAATCCTTTTTTGTATCGAAGGCACAGTTATGTAATCTCACGTTCCGTGAATCATTGTTAAATAAAGAATCACTAAGAGACGTTATGATAAAAAAAAGTTGGACTATAAAAAAATGAAAAACATGTTATCATTTGAATTGCTTTATATTCAAGAAAAATTCTTAATATATATTTAAGAGTTACCGAATTAACGCCGGACCGTACCCGTACCGAACCCTACCGTAACCGTATCCGAAGCGAACTAAAAAAAAAAAATTTTACTACGGTTCGGGTACGTTCGGGTTCGCTAAGGGTACTGTACGGGTTAATTCGGTAGAAAAGCTGTAAGAGTTATTTCCCTAAAGATAACTGATCTTGGGTTTTCCGATTCGGTTAGGAAAGTAACAAGTCAGTTTTATTCTTTTTTTTTTATAAAAAAGGTCGAAAGTTTTAATAAGTAATACAAGACAAGCGGGTTTTTCTATTTAAAAAGCTTTGGATAAACAATATTTAACCTTAGCTTTTAAGATTTTAATTAAGAAATGAAAATTTCAAAACAACAAAAAAAAATTTTTATAAATTTTTTAATCATAAATATTTTCTAAAAATAAAGTGGCTCCAATATTCATTGGAAATAATGATTCACATGTAATTATAAATGCCTTGGAAAGACAGAATATAACTTTGACATGTGAAGCTGAGGGCAATCCTTCACCACTAATCTATTGGTACAAAAACAGTAAGATTTTAATTTTATATTACTAAATTTTCTAAAATATTCTTATAATTATCACCTTTAGATAAACTAGTGGCAACTGGGAGTCATTATATTAAAAAAGATATTTCTCGTCATAGTAATGCAGTTTATGAATGTGTTGCTCGTAACGGAATAGAACCGGATCCCAGTCGTCTTTTTAAAATAAATGTCAATTGTAAGTTTTTCTCTTCTTATTTTTTTTTATTAAATAATACTAGTCTTATTTGTTTTGTTTTAAAGTTAAGCCAATTATTAATTTAATGTATCATCTAGTTGACTTTCAGAATCAAACCTCAAGACATAATACAAAAGATTTGAATGAGATTGAATTCGTGTGTGAGATAATAGGGTAAGAAAGAAAAATATTTAAAAAGTTAAAATTTCAAAAATTTTAGTTTTTTTTTTACATAGAAATCCAATCAATTTGATAAGCTGGTTCAAAGATGGTATTAAAATTAAGGATGATTCAAATCATCGACATCGAATGAATCGAAATAGCAATTATAGTTTTATTCAAACATTTCAGCAAAAAACTCAATCTCCTAATGAATTAAGACATAAATACAAAAAGCACATTTACATTCATACTTCTCATAATGAAAAGCATTATAAATACATATCAAAACTTCGTATTAGGGTATAGTAATTTTTTTTTTAAAAAGACTACTCACTAAATTTAATCGTACTTAATTTAAATATTAGAATTATGATGAGCTTGATAATGGAAATTATAAATGTTCAGTAAATGGTTTCGAAGGTGATTCATCGAAGTCTATAACACTAAATGGTAAAATTCAAAAAAAAATTTTGTTTTAAAATAATCACTAAATTTTAATATGCTTAAGAATTGGCAATACAAAAAAATGAAATCGACGCTGTACCACAAAGTTTGGCTGCTAAAAATCCTATAGTTAATAAAAATGAAAAATTTACAAAAAAAAATTTAAACATTCTTAAAGATGATAATGTTATTAGTGATAAAGCAGAGAATAATTATATGCATGAAAGAGCTCGGGGTGCGAGATATAATTTGACCAAAACTGCCGGAATTAGTCAAAATGAATTTAACAATTCAGTAAGAAATGAACACTTAAACTGGTTTTATATGTTTCTAATTGGAGTTATTCAATTGAGACTAATATAAAATTTAACTCGGATGGACCAATTTGAACTAATTGTTATTTTAAACAGTAATTCTGGCCGATTTATAAATACGATTTTTTTTGAAATTAATTTATGGTTATGGTTTTTTTTTACAAATATTTTTTTTTTGAGTTTTTCTGGCAGCATTTTTTATGATGAAAAATCAAATTTTTAAATGTAACTCTTTTTGTTATGTAAAACAGGTTTTTAAATTAAATATTATTTTTTTAACATGTTAATAAATAAAAAAGGATTTGAAAAATTCAACATTTTTTCTTATTATATTTTGATCTATAAATTATTCTATTTATTTTAAGTACCGTAAAACCTGACAAACTAGCTCATGGGTTTATACTAAATAATTGAAGGGGCTAAAAAATATCAACCTAATAAATATTATACAAATAAGCCCGAAGCTTAAATGTATATTTAAATTGATATTTACATTACACCATCAGTTAAGTGACAAGGAGCGTGATCTAACAATAAGTCTATAGTCTCAAAACTTTATTTAAATGAGCTTGTATTCAATTAATGTCAATTTAAGTATAATATTTTATATATAAGATATTTTATTAAAAGCCCTGGACCTATATGTATTTTATAGGATGGGCTTATAACGTCTCCAAAGGGGATCGGCTAATACTCATGTTTTGCCCTGGGCTAGTTTGTCAAGTTTTACGGTAAATAATTTGGCAAACAAAAAAATTAATCTGTATCTATTTTAGAAATAGTTTTATAATTATATTAGGGATGCTTGCTTTTTTAACATGATAACGTAAAACATTGTTTATAGCCTTGGCGCTCTACTATTTTTTTGGTGACCCGACACTCCTATTAAACTCGGGTATAACTTCATACTTTTTTCAATTAGCGCCGGGTTAAAAAAAAAAAACTGCCAACAGGAAGATTCGAACGGTTCAGCAGTTCAAAAGTTCATTTTTGAATAGATAACCTCAAAATAAAAAACCGCAACATTTTATGGTGAAAAATGTTGCGGCGTCAGAACTTAGATTTTAAGAATACTTTGGTCAAAAAAATGCCAACCAATTTTCGCGAATTTTTAGATTGTCATATCTACTTGAAAAAAGTGAATTTAAAATTTTGATTAAAATTTTATAGAATCGAATTTTTTGCTCAAATTATCAAATTTCGATTAAAATTTCATATTTTTACATGTTTTTTTAATAATTTCCACTTTTATGATAGAACTTCTAAGAGGTTAATTTTTAATGAGAAAAATAAGGTTTCTTTTTTGCTTAAAAAAACTGAAAAAAATATACTGCACTGCTATCAATTTAATGTCGTAGCCGTAGCGTACCATACTTGCGTTTAAACTGAAACAAGAAAATACATCAAAGTGAGAGACATTTTGTTAATATTCTGAATAAAAAGTTAAAGAAAAAATTTACAATAAAATTTAGACCATGATCAGTTTAAATTTTATAATTAGAAAAAAAATCTAATGAAAAATTTACTTTATTTTTTTTAGTACTGCACATCTAGCGAACTTTTTACTTTGGTGTAGCCGTTGCCAACCGTACCGTATTCTTGGCGATTCGGACCGTAGCCGTAGCGAAACGTACCGTACCGTACCCTTGCCATACGCTACGCTTCGCCAAAGTAGAAAGTTCGAGTAAAAGTTGCAGTATTTTGAAAATCCAATTTTCCTAAAAAGCCCTAGTTTTATTTTTGGTGTTTTTGAATCCTGTATACTTCCCGTAATTATGAAAAATTTTGAAAATTCATTGGAAATTTTTTTTGGAAAATTACTGAAAATGTTTATTTTTTTACTTTTAAAAAAAGCTTTTAATTTCACAAAAATTATAGAAAGTTTTATATAGAATTGATAAATCGTCAAAATCTAATTTTAGTTTTTCTAACTTTTTGTTACTAGAATGAATTTAAAAGTTTTGGTAAACTTTTGTTTCTCGTTTGGCCAACCTGGCCAAAAAATTTTACTATTTTTCAAGGGAAAAAATTTTAGTAGGTCATTTGAAAAACAATTTTTTTTTAATATGTTCAAAAAGATTTATTTTCTAGTTTCAGTATAAACGCAAGTATGGTACGCTATGCTACGAGTACGGTACGACATAAAATTGATAGTAGTGAAGTATCTCAAATATGGTAAATTTCCCCCTTAAAATACTAAATTTTAGTCACGGTAACGCTCACGCCTTTTTTTCGAAGTAAGTGCTGTAATAGGGCAAGACTTTGCCTATGGAACTATAAGCAAGGTTATACGGTAAGCATTATAAATTATTGTATATTCAGAAGTAAAAAACTCTTACCCACAAAAGAGTTTTAGCACACATGCTATCAACACATTTTCAAGTTACAAAAAAAGAATAGCTTAAGAGCTTAAAAACACAAGATTTTTTAACATCATTTGTCCAGTCTTTTTAGGTC
>NTPY01000188.1:265583-421667 GCA_002922825.1 Brachionus calyciflorus | reverse complement strand
TTTTCAAGTTACAAAAAAAGAATAGCTTGAGAGCTTAAAAACACAAGATTTTTTAACATCATTTGTCCAGTCTTTTCAGGTCCGATAATCAATACAATTTCGACTGATGTTAAATCTAATCTTATAATCTAATATTATTTTCCGTAGATTCATTCTTGGCGGTTCTTCTCGATGCAATTTTACAGTTGATGACAGTGTCCAATAAAAATTTATTTCTTTTTTTTTTGAAGGATATCTAATCAAAGTTTTGACTGCTAAAAAAATTAATGCTTTATTTGAATCACTTAAATGATCACGATGAAAACAATATAAGTTTGTAAGCTGAAATAGAATTTAGTGGTTAAAATTTTTCTATATCAAAAAATTAAGACTGAAAACAGAGAAAATTTTCTATTTATTTATCGAACAGAATTAACCTCCAGATTTGGAGAAGTAAATAGAAAATAAAAGTAAATTAAATTAAAGTAGCGTTTCGACGGCCACAAGCTGGGTTATTTAGGTGTTTTACTCAATATAACACCAGGAGATAATTTGGGAACTCATTTGAATTTTTTTTGACTCGCACAGGATTTGTACTCTCGACCTTCTGCTTGGACGCCCATGACGGTACCAACTGAGCTATCACCTACAAAATTTTCTATAATTTAAGACTTATAAACTAAATATTTGAATTTATTTTCTAACGCATATTGAAATCTCGTGAAAATAGAGTAGGGGTCCGTCGACCATAGGTTTATAGGGAGCACTGAAATATCTGGATTTATAAATTTAGAGTATTTACAAAATATTTATTAAATTTTGATTATAAAAATATTATTTAAAGAAAAAAATATATTATTAAATAATTTACTAGTAAAATAAAAAAAAACAAAAATTATCAGGATTCTGATAAATTCTCAACATTTAAAAAATTAAAAAAATGGAATTCTTAACAAACTTATTTGTCCTTTTTACCAGACTTAAACGACTAATTATCACATCTCATAAATAAATTTGATATTCGGACTTTTTTAAAATGTACAATTGATTCGTTTTTCTAAAAGAGATAAGAAACTACATATTAATTTAGACCATCTTTAACGTGCACTGAAAATTTTTTTGCCATTTCTCTCCAATATTCTTTATTTTGTTGAATATGAAATGTATTTTCTTTTATTTTCTCATCTGGATCGCCATAGTTAGGCGGATTTGCGTAGGGATCATATCCCAGTTTTTGTAACATAGGTGCTATCATGCCCATTTGATTTACAACATCTTCTGGAATTTTTCCAACCCATGAACTAAGAGCTTCCAAATTAACAGGTTTTATTACTTGATCAGAAGAACGTTCTACTTTGGATAATGATATTTCATCTCCAATATATTTTTCATGATGTAAAACTGCCTCATTCCAACTAACATTAAGAAAACTTAAAATATTTCTCATTGTTTTCTCAGGATGTAAAACTAATTGTTCATAATAAACAGGCATACAATTTTCAGAGCCAATTTCAATACATTGAGCATACATATTTTCAATAATATTATTCCATCTGATTAAGCAATCTCTATAGGAATCTAAATTAAATCCAGTTATAGTAACTTTTCGACTAATAATTGAATGAACGGTAGCTCTACCGTCGCGAATCATTAAAATATATTTGGAATTGGGGAAAACGTTTTTCATATAAGTTGAATATCGAAGTACTAATGGGTCTTTATTGCACAAATGCTGTGCTGGTTTTCCATGCTTTACAATTACCTCTAGAATAAAAGCACCGACTGCCGAATCTATAACGTCATCACTCATACCGGCATTTTTTAATCTCTCATTTTCTTTTTTCGAATTTGTCCATTGATTACGCATATAGATTAAACGCGGTATAATACGCGTCTCTTCTCCGCATCGAACACCAGGATGAGCGTCTAACATAGCTCGCATTAGAGTCGTACCTGAACGTGGCACACCGCCAACAAAAATTAACGGTGTATTTCTATTATAGGGATATATTTTATCTGAATTATAAAGAGAATTTTCTTCATTGAATTTATTTAATTCTTCAGCTTTTACATTATCGTTTAAGCGTACAAAATCCAAGTCTTTTTCAGCATTGCCATTTTTCCTAATTGGTCTAATACACTCTGAAATTGAAAAAATATCGCTCTCGATTATCCAAATCACAAAAAGTAAACTACATATCCACAAAATTAAATATTTTATTTCTATAAGTTTTAAGCGACGTCTTAAAAGCGGTATAAATACCATTATATTACATAAAAAATAGTCAGACCGGTCTGAATCTTTGGATTTTTCTTTGAAATATTTATTTTTATCAGAATCTAAATTATTCGGAGTTTTAATTTTATATAATGGTAACATATACTTTTTTATTAATTTTTTTTTTAAATTTTGTTTATTTATGTCTAAAGATTAAAATAAAAAAAAAAGCATATATTTCAAGTCTTTATTGTTTGGAAATTTTATAAATAAATTCACAATTTTATTAGATTTATTATTTGAAATATTTGATAAGAAAAATCACACAAAGCCTCAGTTATTTTTATCTCTTTTTTTTGTTTGAACGAATTTCTAACCAAATCTCGTGCTCTTTTTTTATTTTCCTTAAATTTGATTTTTTCTTGTTAGCACAAAAGTCAAATTCCTGTTTTTAGAATTTATTAAATAACAAGTAAATTTTATTTTTTCCTTACAATCTGAAATGTAAATTCTAAATAAATGAAAAATTGAAAGAAAAAAAAAATAAATATTTCAAAAAATAATGAAATTAATTTGAGATTTTTTCCTCGTTTCTAATATGTCAAATTAATCCTCTATTGAATTCTTTCTTTTTTTTTGACGGCTTCTTGTAACTTAATCACTTTTATTGATTAATTATAAAACAGTCAAAATATATAAAATATTCTTTAGGTTTATTCGCTTGAAAATAAGAATTAGATTTTTTCGAATAAAATTTTAATGAAAATTCAAATTTCAAAAATTAAAGTATTCTGTAAATTTCGGAAAAAAAAACATAGTATAGCCTCCAAAATGATCTAAAATTTTGATTTGAAATCAAAAAGTATATACAGCACTTGCCTCGCAAAAGTGGCATTACCATTACCGTTACCATTAAAATTTTTTTAGATAAAAATTTGGTAAACAATTTGAAAAAATTTTTCGAAAAAAAAAATTATAAAAAGAATTTTTTTGGAAAATTGTAATGGTAACGGTTACAGTAATGGTAATGACACTTTTTCGAGGCAAATGCTGTATCTTTGTTATTCGACAACTTTATTTTAAAAATTGTATTTAAAACTGGTTTATTCAAAAAGTTTTCAAAAGAATTCAAATAATCTAAAAATCTTAAATTAAAAGACGATTTGAATAGGGGTATATACAATACTGGTCTTTTACATGTTCCGAAAATGAACACGTTCGTGAACGTTCACTAAAATAGAGAATATTTCGATTTACTTTTTTTCTTCTAATTGAAGAAAAAGAATCAATTTTTTATTCCTAATTCGAATCATTTATCAATCGATTTTACATTAGAAACTAAAAAATTTTTTCTTTAATTTGAAAAAAAAATTTCTCGAAAAGAAGAATTTATTTGATCTGACGGTATAATCTTAATTTTGAGCAAATATTCTTGTATTTGATCTTGGGAACAATTTCCAATAGCAACTTTGTTATTTTGATCGTTCTAACCTAATTAAATTTGGGCGTCGCGTGTTTTTTTTGGAAATCAACATTTAAATTTGTATGAATATGGTATCGATTTGTAGGAAAAAGCTTGATGTTTAATAAGTCCTTTTGCCATTTAAAGTCATTAATAAAAGATCGAAAAAAACATTGTCGATGTATTAAGTGCTTTGCTTTTTATTTGAAATGAATTTTTTTGTAATTTTTAAATTTTCTCTTAAACGAGTCTTAAAGACTTCCTTTCTAATTGTACAATACTTAGATGTTAATTTATAATTTATTTTAATTTTTTCTACGGTTATCCTTAGTCTGTTATGGCATCACATGCAAACTTTTTAAAGAATGATACGGAAAATTTGCTTTTTATACTTTTTTATTGAAAAAAAAAATTATTTGTGTTTTTCTACTTTATTATAATTTAAATCGCCTTTTTTATTTTCTACTTCATCCTGAATCTCCTACCAAAACGAATCGAAAATTTTTATCATTCAATTTAGATTATTAAAAAATATCTAGTTTAATTTATTAGAACAAAGTATCAAGGATCTGATTCCCGCTACTATCAAAATTGATTATAGAAAACAATCTGTATACCTTAACCCTTATCCGTCTAAAACTGTGACCAGAAAAATTCAAAAATAAAAAAAAATACGGTAGTAAATGCTTTTAATTTTATCATCAGAAAGCTAAGATGATGAAGAATATTTTTATGTTTCAGAAAAATAAAAATTGATGATATAAATTTAAAAATCAACAATTATTTGAGTCGGGTCATTTTTGACCCATTTTAGCCTTTAATTAAATTTTTTATATTTTAGACGCTTAAGTGTAAATTATATAAAAAAGTTGTACCGTATACCATTGAATCTCATAAATCACGTACTTCGTCCTAATAATTTTTCAATAATTTCTTTTGCATTTTAATTTTATTTTTTGAAATTTAGATGCCGTATAAGAAAATTTTTGGTTTATAGAAAATATTTTTAAATTGGCACGTGATAGATTGGATAATAATACATGAACATCAAGGGAATACGGTATTATCCGAGAGTGGTTTATTTTCATAATGAAATCTTTCATTCATGATAGAGAAATCCTGATTTTAACTTTACAATTATTTGATTAAATTTCAAGTTTTATTGGTGTAATAAAATATAATAAAATTAAAAAAAAATTGAATATTTGTTTAGCTTCTGGGAATATTGAGCACTAAAGAATTTATCCATATATAAAATAATTGACTGATAGAATCACCTTAGAATAGTAGTAAAAAATTAAAATTCCTTTGAGAACCCAAACCTTTTTTAAATTAGATCCAATAAATCAAATTAAAAATTTACAAGTTATAATAAATAAAACACGGTATTCAAACTAGAAATCTTAGTTAAATTCGTAAATACTACATTCTGGACATAAAAATAATCTTTAAAAAATTATGACTTTGATTAAAACAAATATTTATAAGATCTTATTGAATTAAAAGAGTCTCAAAGATTGCTAATCGTTCTAATGAAATAAACTTTTGATTATTAAAATTTTTCTTCGATTTTTTTCTTGTTGTTTTTGTTGGGTTTAAGTTAAAAGGAATAATAAATTATTATGATTTTTTTAGATTGGTTCCTTAGAGCGAAAGGATTAATTTTTTCTTTCTTAAAAAGTTTTATATTTAACAAAAATTAGAGTTTATTTTTTTCCGATATTATCACTTTTCAAGCCAAATATGGATCATAATTTTTGTAAATATATTCATTAACCCAATAACTATAAAAACGAAAATAATTAATGAGATATTTTTAAAGAGACCCAGAAAATTTTCAGCTCAATTTGTTTTTGACGATTAACTAAAGTTAAGATAAATACTTGACTAGAACGTCTAAGAAATGCTTTGAATTTTTATTTTTTTTATCTATGCTAAACTTTTTTGAATTCAAATTTTATTCTGGTTTCCGAATTTTCGTGGCAATACGGTAAACACGTAATCACAAAATTTCTCTTAATTTTTTTTTGCATTAAATACGAACCAATGCTTGTCAACAAATTAAAAGTAATTTGGTAATATAAAATATTTTAAGCTCGTATCACGTATTCGTCCTTTTGACGAGCCCCCTATTTTTATTTTTTTTAAATAATTTGGTACATTGTTTTACATACTAAATAATAATTATAAAGAGCATGGTAACCTAAATTATTTCAAGGACTATTTTTTAGAAAAATCACATACTAATTTTTTCAACATTAATTAGAACAGCTTAAAAAATTTAGAATATAGAATAGCTTTCACTAAAATAATCTCGAATAGCCTTAATCCTAAGCAAACAACTCTTGATATTCTTATTGAATTAATTCAAAAAGAATACTCGTAAATAAATGAACTAAAGGAATATTTATGTTGGAGTCAAGACGCATTTTTATATTTATTAAAGCATTTATTTCTATTGGTTTTAAAAAAAAATTAACTTAATAATCGGATACCTGAAAAACACGCACCCCCATTTTTAACAAAAATACGCACCCGGGTGCGCCAACAGGAAGAAAATATTTTTTTATATGTTTCTATATATCAAAATATTCCATTTTTTCTGCTCTTTCAGAAAATGTAATTGAAAATATATAGTTTTTTCTTGAGCATTTTAATTCAAGAAAACTCTATTTATACTGAAACCACCGGGGTGCGTCTTGCGAAATAAGTAGGAACACCCCCGATATTATTAAAAATTTGAATTCTTCATGAAAAATCACTCTTGAACGATTTTTCTTGAATTAAAATGCTCAAAAAAAAAACTATATATTTTCAATTACATTTTCAGAAAGAGCAGAAAAATGGAATATTTTGATATATAGAAAAATATCAAAATGTTTTTTCTTCATGTTGACGCACCGGGGTGTTCTAAAGTTGCTAAATTTTTAACTTTTCGACCGATTTAAACCATAAAGGATGAAAAATTTTTAAAAGTTAAGGTACCGTCCAAGAGTGATTTTTCATGAAGAATTCAAAATTTGAATAATATTTGGGGTGTTCCTATATATTTGGCCTAAAGAACCCGGGTGTTCTCATTTTTAAAAGCAGTTTTTTGGTTTAAAATGTTCAATAAAAAAAATATGACTATTTCAATTTTATTTTCGGAAAGAGTAGAAAAAAAGAAATTTTTTGATATATAGAAACATATAAAAAAATATTTTCTTCCTGTTGGCGCATCCGGGTGCGTGTTTTTCAGGTATCCTAATAATCTATTTCCAAAAGTATTCTAAATTATTTTCTAAACACTTCCGTGAATCTTATGATTTTAAAATGATCAATAGCTATTCGAGCATACCTTCGTTACGAAAAAAATCAGAAAACAGGAAAAACGAAAAAATTATTATATTTTTATTTAATTATAAATACTGCATTTCTCGCGAATTAACGGCGTACCCATACTCGTAGCGAACCGGAAACGTACACGTACCAAAAAAAAAAATTTTTTTTTATTATTTTTTTATTTTTTTTAAATAAATTTTGTTTTTTTTGGTACGGAAACGGGTACGCCGTTAATTCGCGAGAAATGCAGGAGAAACTAAAAGGGTCTAGTCGGTTAAGTGAACATCATGTTCACAAAATATTTCGTTCACGTATTGGTGAAAGACAAAGTAATATATTTTTAAAAATCAAAATTATGTGAACATATAAAGGTTTTGGTGAACACTTAAATGTTGTGCGAACGAATACATACAATAAACTTTTCAATCCAAAAACTACTTAGTAATTCGAATTATCCGAACGAAACTTTGAAGAAATTTTGTGTCATTTATTGATTTATTAATGTGATTATGCTACTAATGTGATTTAGTAATATGACTCTTCAAACCCTTTTGCCCTTCAAAATATATTTCGCAAATGCTACACTCAATTGGATCACGTTTACCTCTCAAAACTTTTCCAACTATTTCTTTTTTAATTTAATGTTAGTAAATTTTATTTACAAAATTTCAACTACTGTTTTTTTAACTCTTCTCCATCAGTAATGCTATTATTAATTTCTGTTTTCGAATTAAATAAAACCGGTAAACCAGATTGTAGATTATATGAACATGTGACAGTTTAGGTGACCATACAGTAGTTTTAATGATTTCTTTACGTTATTGATAAAAGTGTTACTAACTGTTAGTAAAAAATAAGAAATTTTTGGGGTTACGTTTTTTTTTTAAGGTCAAAATTAAAGCGTTAGGTGTTGGAGACAATCTGTAAGGGTGGGAAAAACCTAGTGTTAGACCAAGTGTTAGGAGGAGAAGACCATGTGTTATGGGGATAAAAACTAGTATTTTAAATGACGAAATCAAATTTCTATTTACTTCTCTTAGACATGGTCTTCTAGTTCTAAGTCCTAACATTTGGTCTTACACTAGGTTTTACCCTCGTAACACATGGTCTTCTACTCCTAACATTTGGTCTAACAATAAGATTTACCCTCGTAACACATGGTTTTCTACTCCTAAAATTTTTCTCGTTTTCTACTCCTAAAACGCTTGTCCCTAGCATAACGCTTTCTAACACCAAACGTAAAGAAATCATTAAAAGTACTGTATTAAAGTTTAAGTAAACATTTTTTTCACCAATACGTGGAAAAAATATTATGTGAACACAATGTTCAATTCAAAAAATAAAATTATCACCTGTTAAGTGAATATATGTTCACATAACTGAATAGACCCAACTAAAAAATGAAAAACTATATTAATAGTACCTTATTATAGTAATAAAAAGACATAACGGATTATCTTAAATTAATTTATGTTTATTAAACAAATCAAATGAAAATATCTACTGACATAATGAGCAGATAAGTTCAGTTTTGAGTGTAACATCAGTACTTAAACAACAAACTTACTTTTTTGTATGGAAGATTCGTTTAAGGTAACTCTTATTAACGTCGATTTCTTTCTTAATCAGTTTTTAAAATTTCTAATTTTATTTTAAAAAGAGTAAATAAGAACAAGCAACTATTTTACCAATATAAAATCTTTTTATTGCAAAAATACTGTTAATACTTAATGAATTAGTTCATCTAAATTATTGGTCGATACAATTCGATCCTCTGATACCTAAATAAATTCAAATTAAGCGAAATATTCTTTAATCCGAATATCCTTTTTTTTTAAATTAAAATTTAGACACAAAAAGTTTTTATAAAAAGCTTAAAGCCATTCGAACATCCCTATAGAAACCCTGAATTATTTATTAAATAAATAAAAGTTGAAAAAGAAATATTTTAAACATTCTTTAATAAATTATATTAAATAGGATTATTTGTTCATTGGAAAAGACATATTAAATTTAGCTTCCTAAAGAAAATATCCTCGATAATAATCACTATTCTTTCTTTAAAAAAAAGAAAAGAAATTAATATCCGATGAAAATATATTTTGATAGAAACAATCGTAAACGAAATAAAGCTGAATTAAACGTTTTTGTGTTTAATTGTTTCAATAAGATATAATTAAAGGAATAATTGTCTAGTAAATATATTTTAAAATTTAAAGAAGAAAAAAAGCACTATTGAGTGATATTTACAATTTATAGAGAAAAATCGATTTGGAAAATAAAAGGGAAATTTTTTAAAAATTAAAAATATTATTTTTAAAAAAATAATAAATAAGCTTTGGTTTTAATATTATCTATTGCGTTCTACAAGAATTTCGATTTGACCCGTATTTAAAAAAAAAAGCTAAGAATTTATTAACTCGAAAGAATAAATATTTAGCTTTTCATAATTCACAAAATCGATTCTCAACTCCTGAAGATTTTTCTTGTCTCAGTATTATCTTAAACACAACAAAAAGCATTTTCTGAAATTTTAAATTATTTCTCAAAGAAAATTTGAGACTATTTAAGATTAATAAAAACACTTAAAAATTTACACTCTTTGCGTAATAGCACTAAAAAAATAAATTAAAAATCTAAAATTTGCCTATTTTCATCTTAAATTTATCAAGAATTTTCTAATAAGAATAAGCAATAGTTATTTTTTTTATTTTTTATGTATTGCATATGAGGCTGAAATCAAATAAATAATAGTAATAAATCTAAAAATTTTTATTTTTTGTTCTTTGGCATAGTAAAATACTTTTTTTTACTTTTTATCCATTTCATGTCGTACCATCATAACCTAATTCACTCACTCATCCTTACCTATCACGTTAATCCACTATTTTACTTGTACATTATTTAATAATAACAGATTTATAAATAAAATGAAAAATGTTATAATAAGAGTTATAATAAGTGCTGAATAAATCAGCAACTTAAATAATTTAATCTTGCTATTATTTTTTTATTTTTTATTTTTTTATTTTTTTTTTTTTATTTTTTATCTTATTAAAATTCTTTTTTTTGGTTTTTTTTAAGTCGCCTATGAGGTGCAGTATAAATTATAAATAAATAAATAAATAAAATAATAAAATAGTTTTAAAGTCGATTTTCTAAAAGTTTTAGAAAAAAAATTATTAGATTTTTTGAACTGAATTAAAAAAATTTCAGTGGAAAATATTGAGACAAGCAAAACTTTTTATAAACTTATTTGGATTAAAATAAAAATCTTTTAATATTTAAATTAGTATAAATAATTATTCTTCAAAATCATATGAAAATTTTAAGCCCACTAGATCATTAAAAATTTTTATTTTGGTAAAAAAGTTTACGTAAAAAATATTACCTAAAGAAAATAAAGTTTATAAGACCCGAATGTGGTGCCTCGCTATACGAAGTAATATATAATCTTCATATTAAAGACCATAGAGAATGTTTTGATATACAGTACAATTCTGAATTAAGTTAACACCCGGTTTAAGCCAAAGTTTCGGAGCGGGTTAAGTCGGCTTAAACGGTTCTGAAGCCAAGTTTAGAAGCGGCTTAAGCCGAAGTTTCGAAGCCACTTTTTTCGGCCTAAGCCCGGCTCTTAAACCGATTTTCAAAAACCATAGCTTTGAAAGCTGGTTTCGAAACCAAGTTTTGAAGGGACTTAAGCCGATGTTTCGGAGCCACTTTTTTCGGCTTTAGTCGCTTCAAAACTTGATTTCGACGCGGTTTAAGAGCAACTTAAGCCCGGCTTCGAAACCTGTTAACTTAGTTCTGGATTTTACTCTATGACATCATTTAGAAATCCAAAGGCCATTGTTTTTAGATAAAAACTGAATTTAATATCTTGCCTGGATCCTATGAACTAAAAATTTAATCTGATCTTATATGAAGTAATTTTTCGGAAAATAAATTCTTTTAATGCTCTTTTGAACATCTAATAATGCATAATTAAAATTACACACTATGTATATAAAATATAATATACACTTTATATAAAAGAGCTTGAAAATTAGAACTAACCAGGGTAATTATTCATTGAAAGAGAAAAAATTAAAACCAAACTTAAGGATTCCAATACTTGAAAAAAATTTCTGATCTTTTTTGTTAAAGGTTGCTGTTAAAATAAGTCAGTAACACCAAAAAAAAGTCATCTTCCTTTAAAAATTTTTTGAGAAGAGAAAAAAAATTTTCATGACTAGTTCTAGAATTTTTTCCAGATTTTAGTTATTGAAAAGTTATACTTTTTAAAAAATTTTCATTAAATTAAATGGACTAAATGATTAAACGATTTTTGCTTTACTGCATTTCTCGCGGATTAACGGCGTAGCCGTACCCGTAGCGTAGCCGTAACGTAGCCGTACCGTAACCGTAACCGTAACCGTAACCGTACCGTACCAAAAAAAAAAATTTTTTTTTAAATTTTTTTATTTTTTTAATTTTTCTAAAAAAATTTTTTTTTTTTGGTACGGTACGGTCGACGAACTAAAAAAAATTTTTTTTTTTGTTTAATTTTTTTTTTCCCGTACCGTACCAGAAAAAAAATTTTTCAAAAAAAAAATTTTTTTTTAAAAATTTAATTTTTTTTTGTATATTATCATCAAATCATAGCATTTCTTTAAAAGAGCGGTGGTTTTGTTGAAACTTTAGTAAAAACTCTTGATTTCAATTTTTTCACTTTAACATCTAGGTTCATAATTTTTTTGGAAAGACCGTGGTCAGTTTAGTACTTTCATTTTGGCTTATTACTTCAAATGAAAATTTTAAAAAATAGTTCTTTAGGAGCTTAAAATTCATGGTTTTTTCACATCTGAAACCTAT
Source organism: Brachionus calyciflorus (assembly GCA_002922825.1). Lineage (NCBI taxonomy): Eukaryota > Metazoa > Rotifera > Eurotatoria > Ploima > Brachionidae > Brachionus > Brachionus calyciflorus. The sequence goes on along the minus strand of NTPY01000188.1, from coordinate 409,833 downwards.
TGAGACAACCTAATGTTTTGGTTTTGTGACATTAACCTAACTCGTAAAATTCCTATCAAAATAAATAGCATAAAATAATATCCTCATTTACTAACATTTATTATTTCTTTTTTTAGCACTAAAAAATAAGTTATTTAACTTTTATTAATTTTTGCTCATAAATCAATAAAAAATCTACAAGTTCTTTGATGAATACTCAAATTCTTTTTGAAATAATTGAAAAGCAATAAATAATCTTATATTCTGCAAAAAGCTTCCTTTTATTTATTTTTTTATAAAATTTTATAGATTTTTTACATCAAAAATTTGCTGGATTATTTGTATTTGCATTCTAAAATAATAAATTTAAGAAAATTGAATATCAGTCTTTTTTAATCAACAGACAATTTTGTCGTAAATATTTAGAGGCGCCAATTAAATTTTAATTAAATTATGATCATTTTCCTTTTTGAACTTAATCAACTCATGCAAATTATTACACATAATTATTGAAACATTAACATATTTCAACAGCAAACTAAGGAAAGAAAAAAAATCAACTTAAAAATTATTTTAAAATTAGTAAAATAAAAGTATCTAAACCGTTTCTATATTCACCTATTTCAAACTAAATCATACTTTTATTTTTTTTCTTTTAACATCATCAAGGTAGAATAATTACTAATAAACACTAAGAATAATTACTAAGAAGAGTATATATTTTTACTAAATTTTTTTTTTTCAAAAAATTTCAAACTATTATTTTAAAAAAAGAAATTTGTTTTTTTTTGTTAGAAACAAAATGGCTGATGAAAAAACTGCAAAACTAATCGGTTTAGTGGCAAGCATTGTGCTTGGTATTGGTGGTATTTTATTGATTATTCTTTTACCAATGTCTTTTAGCTATCTTGACTTTTATGAAGTATTTATTTTACTACTCAATTCTTATTTTTCCAAGAAATTAATTCATTTTTTTAGTATGGTTTTGTTCGTCGAAGAACAACTGGCAAAGTATACACTGATAATGTTTATTCCGGCGGTCGACATTTAATTGGTCCTGATTTTGAGTTCAAAGAGTTTTATGCAGCCGCTCAATTTGTTTCATTTTATCACATCCCTATTTTTACTCTTGATAACTTAGAGGTATATATGGTCAAATAATTTATTTATCATTCAAATTTAAGTTTGCTTGGTATTTTTTTTTTCAAGGTTAAAATTACCGCCGAATTGCAATATTTTTTAATCAAAGAAGACTTGAAACTTTTACATGATTCATACGATGTATATTATCATCAAATCATAGCTAACAATGCTAAAGATGCCATTAAAGTAATTAACTAATACCTAACAACAATTTTAATATAATAAGAGTGCAAATTTTTTATTTCAATATTTATTTAATTTTTGGAAATTATTAGGCAATTAAAAAATCTGGTTAAGATTTTAATTTAAAATTTGCTAGGTAAAAATTATACTAATTTATTAGAAATTATAATAGTAAGCATAATATGTTGCTTTTAAATTTAAAAATTAAATACAGTTTATATTCATTTTAATGAATTTAATAAACTTTTATCACTAGTGTTCATAAGATCGAGGATTTACTTTAGTATCCTGGTCGTTCACATGTTTCAAAAATGAACTTTCATAAACATTCATGTAGATTCATTAACACTGACGGTCATATGAATTCATCTTAACGTTCAAAAGTGTTCATACTTTTTCAAAAGTTTTCAAATCTTTTCATGACTTTTCATAATCTTTCATAAATTTTCGGAGCGTTTCATAAGTTTTCATGACACTTTCAAAAATTGTCAGAATTATTTTAAAAATTATCAAGCACTAAAAAAAATATTTTTAAAAATTATTGAATTAAATTTTTTACAAAAATAAAATTTTTATGTCACCAGGCGTGCTAGAGCCGGTAGATGGATGACCTCGGATTTTGATTCAACCAAAGATCCTAGTTGAACAAGGTTATAGGCTCAAGTCGCCACTTTAACTACATATCTTTTTTACCTTTTTTAAATTATTGAATAATTCAATAATTTTTAAAACTATATTCTACATTCCATGCGCTTTCTTTTATATTTTAAAATTATTTGTAGCATAAAAAAGACAGCCTTGGTAAACACCACCTAGGTCAACATTTTTAAACATTTTTAAAAACATTTTTTTCTATTCAAAATTTATATACTGATATTATATGATAAGTATCATTTTAAAAATTTATAAAATAATTAAATTCTTTTTATCATAACTATTTTACCGCATTAAGTTACTAAAAATGACGTCTTTGAAGCGTCCAATCGAGCCAAGACTAATATTACTATGATATTTCTGAAAGAATCGTATATTTATTTATTTGTTAATTTTCATAGTTGGATTTTAATTTTTTTAGATTTTTTAACCATTTAAAATTTTTAAGAATTCTATAACAAAATTTGATACTGATGAATTTATTTCAAATCGTTCGGTAATTCAAAATGATTTATTTTTCGGTGTTAGACAACGTCTAAGTGGTAAATGTTGTTTACCAAATTGTAAAACAGGTAAGAAAGTTTTAAAATTAAATTTAGAAAGGATCTTGATTTTAAAACATTCTTTAGATTGTAAAAATTGCAAGCAATGGGAAATGTGTGATAAAAATTGTAAGCCTAGACCATTGTGTACCAAAGAAGACAAAGGCTTCTTTGTAGAGGTTCGTTATTTAGAATTACAAGACATAGATATTCCGTTACAAGTAAACGAAAGAAAACTTCTATCATTGATTAGAGATTTAGAAAAAGAAAAAGAGGAATCTGTAAAAGAAGAAATGATTGTTAGAAAAAATTCAGAATATGAAGTAGCAAAAATAACAAATAAAGCTAAAGAAATAGTTGAAAATGCCAAAGCTCAATATTCCTTACTAATAAATCAAGCTGAAGTAAATGCTTCACGTATTATTGAAAATATACATAATGACGGCTTGCAAAAAATGTTTAATGATTTAGGCTTAACATCGCCTAAACATAAGTCATCATTAAATTATATTCGCTCGTTAAAAAATCATGAAAAGATCAAATATTCTATTGATTTTAATACTCTAATTGCCAATACAAATTCAAAATAAGAAAAAGCATTTAAATTTAAAAAATTTTTGAATTTAAGGCATTATAAATTTTTTTTTTGTATTTTATAAACTAAATAATTAGTTGTTAGGAAATTTTTTTAAAAATTTTGATAAATTTTAAATCAATAATTTTATTTTTTTGAAATAAAATGTGAGAAAATAATTATGATCTTATTCGAAAATACTACTAAAACCTTTAAAAAACGCTATTAATACAAATCCTTTATCGATAGACTCATGAATCCCTTTTATCTAACTTGTTAAATTAATACTGTACTTTAGAGTTTGATTCCTTTTAATCTAATTACCTTGATTAAGATGACTGCCTAATCTCTCAAAGGTATACTGAGCATGTGTGTCATTTGTTCTTTTTCTTGAAAATTTCACTTACTGAATAGGTATTGATAAATGAGAAAACTATTAATTAAACTAGCATTATTATGTATATATTTTGATCTTGTAAAAACATTTAAGCAGTTCAAGGGAATAATTTCCGATTTATTTTTTGGGAAAATATTTGTATCCTACGACTTTTTCACCTTTTTACTGTTTGTATTAAACAATACTTAAATGATTTAATTATGAAAAATTAGATTTTTATCGAGAAGCTAAACCATATCAAAAAATCTATGAAAAATTGCAAATTTTTAACACTTATGCTACATGTGTATGTTAATGTAATTTCAAGCATGCCTCATGTTTTTTTTTTAAAAGACTTGATAAGGTTTTAAATCAGTAATAAATATAAACTCAAGGTATGAAATTTATGGGCTTTTAAATTCCATGATTTTAATATTCATGATAATTGGCTGGTGCTGATTCTTTTGAGAAAATAAACTCCTTTAAATTTTTTAGCTTCTTTAGTTAAAACCAACTTTTTCATTTTACTAAAATGAGAAAGTTGGAAGTCCGATTTTAAATCATTTTGAATTATAAAGCATTTAAAATTTTTATAATTTTGAATAGAGAAATTTAAATCTTCTCTATTGAGACCTATATTTTTAATAGCTTATTACTGAGATGATAAAAATAAAATTTTGAATCACTACAAAATAAAAAAACACTAGACCAGTTTTCTTCAAAATTTTGTATTAGCTTTAGTTAGTTAATTATAATCATAGATTTATTAAAAAGGATAAGCTGAAATTTGAATGGTTTAGAAGAAAATTATTTTTATTTTATATCGAGAAATCCACGTGTTTTAAAAATCTTATTTTAAAAATTACGTAATAACCTGAGGACTATAAATTTAAAAAATTTTTTTAACAATTTTGATTTTTAAAATTTAATAAAAAAAAATGGATGAATCTACATTGACTGTCACTAGTAATTCCAAAAAAGTAAGCTTTCAATTCAGTTATTCCTTAAGTTAATTTTCATGGTTTTTATTCAATAACAAAAGGAATATTTGAATCCTAATATTCGAAGCTATGAAGATTCAGTATCCTATACTAAAAAGCTTATGATGGTCGGTATTTCGAATATCGTCTACTTGAGATCACTTTTTCCGGAAGAAGTTTTCAGCACAAAAGACTTCGAAAATTTAAAAATCAAAATTATTAAATCAAAAGATAAGGACTCCCGGATTCTTATCGAATGGCTCAAGGGTGCTTTTGATGCTTTAGACAAGAAATATGTAAGCTCTAATAGACAAAAAAAATCTATTAAAAAATATTTTCATTAAAAAAAATATATTTGTAGCTCAAAACCTTAAGCTTGGCTATTTATCCGGATTCAAAAAACCCAGAGGTAGTTATTTAGAGTTTAGTTTTTTTTTTATATCTAGCGATAATAGCCTATTTGCTTATTTTTAAGGATGTTTTAGAAACCTATGATTTTCACTTGAGTTATAGCCAAAATGTCAATTTGGAATTGTAGGTTTATTAGAAGAAAAAAAATATTATTTTAATTTATTTCTTTATTTTTTTTTTAGTACAAACTCGAAAAACTTAACGGAAAAAGTTAAGCTTAATAGCTTGCGCTTGATTAGAACTATAATTTTTTCAACCCAATCTCTTGACTCCTTACCTCAAAAATTATACATAAACATGAGGCTTTTTTATTATGATGACATAACACCAGAAGATTATCAACCACCAGGATTTAGAAGTTGTGATTTTGAAAATTACAAATACAAAGATGGTAAAATTAAAATTCCGATAGGTAGTGTACATTGTCTATGGCATCAATTGAAACTGGACATTAATTGTTCACGCTCAATGCTTAAACATAAAGAAGACTTTGCTGAAAATTTAGATTCAAGTGTTAAAGTACAAAAAACTTTGAATCAAACAGTCGAAATGATCCCTTTGAACATTTCAATGGTAACTGACGATGTCAAAAAAGAAAAATTGACACAATCTCAAAATCCAGAGGAAACTATAGCTAGTAAAATAAGTGATTTACATGTGGATTCACCAAGGCCAAATATTCAAACTCCCTCATATTCACCAATAGAATCAATTAAAAAAATCTCGTGTATTTGTGAAATATATAAAGAAAATAACATGAGATTAATTAAGTGTTCGATTTGTAATACATTTCAACACGCTATTTGCTATAATGTGTTCATTGGCGATGAGGATTATATTGCTCAATGGGAAAAAGATTATAAACATTGTTGTATTGAGTGTTATAAACAATCAAGTGATAAGACAGTACAACCAATTGATTCAAGTCTTGTTAATTTAGATAAAAAACGCTTAACTGGAATTTGTGTTTGGCGTAGAGCTCTTTATTTTATTCACACTAATAAAATAGATATCATTTCGAGCAAAGATTTAATGAATAATTTGGAAATAAAGCAAAGTATTTTAACAAGTTTAATTCAGAGATTAGAAAAGGACAACTTATTGGAATGTATCAGCAAAAAAGAGTAAAAACTAAAAATTTTAATTAGGCGATTTTTTTTTAATTTTTACTTTTGAATTTTTAGGGGCAAGTATAAAAAAAATCGTACGTTTTTAGATAATTTAATTCAATCTAGTTTTATCGACCCCACACGCAAATTAAAAGAAGAAGCCTTGGATAAACAGAAAAAGCTCGAAAGAAGATCTAGCATCGATATTGAAGACGATTCAAGTGATAATTCTGATGAACAAACTAAAGAAAATTTTAAAAGAAAAACGCGTTTATCAATGCAAAGTGAAGTTCAGAAAATTGTTGTTGAACCAACTAAAAAGCTCAAAACAAGTGTTAGTAATAACAATATTAGTCAGAGTTAGATTTACATAGTTTATTTAATTTTTGTTTTTTTGTATTTGGTCATTATAAATGACATTTTTGCGTTTTTTTTTTTTACATTTTGTAGTTAAAATCTTAAATAAACATTTTCCATAAATTTGAAATTTCATATTTTCTCTGATTTTAACAATTTCTCTATTAATTCTAATTTGATCTACTGGTTTCTTGTGTTTCGGATTTTGATTTTTGTCTTTTCAACTTAGATATTTAATAATGGCCAATGTCTTATTCGAATAGAACATCAGAATTCTTAAATATGAATAAAATCAATTAATTAAACCTAGTTTTATGGCACCTAATGCTTTAAGATTAAAATAATTTTTTTTTCAATTCAGATTTTCAATTTGAAAATGAGATTTAAATATTCATTTATTTTAAAAAAATTAGCGTTTTTTTAATCAAATGTTAATACAAGTGGGGGATTTTGGTCGGACTGCTTGTTAAGTAAATATTATAGTCGATACTATCTCCTTCAAAAATGAGTCAATTTTGAAAAATTTGACCTAAAGCCATTAATGGTTTAGGAAACCTTATCAGTTAAAGCTATAAATGAAAAAACACTTTTTACGTGTTATAACAAAAAATAATTTATATAAAAATATTTTGGAATCATTTTAACATTGTTAGATAGAGCCTTAATATATTTTTTTTGTATTTTGAGTCAATAAGGGTTAATTCAAAGTACTCGTTCATGATAAAAACATAATATTAAAAATTGTTGATGGTAAAGAGGTATTTTTTAAGGTACTTATGTAATTAAAAACTGAGGTAATTTTTCTTTATTTTTTATGCTTTTATGAAGTATTGTGTCATTTTCAACTCAAGATCTTTAAAAAATCTAAACGACCTAATTTACTGAAAACTAAAAAAATATAACCTAGAAATCAGGATTCTTAACCTTCAAATTAAAATGCAATCAAGATATTGTTTATTGTTATGTGAAAAATATAAGCTTTATATACTTTTAAAAAAAAAATTAGAAGAATCCATACAAACCTCTACATAAGTATCTTTTAGACTGTATGAAAAGGTAAACTTTAAATAATTAAGAATTTATCCTAAAGATTTTGTGAAACATTCGACAATTTTTACTTAATTTAGTCACAGTTGAATAATTTCAATTTTTGAAAAAAGAACAGAAAATGCAAAACCTCCTAAGTAAGGATTTGATTTTCAATATTTTAAAAATTTTAATGTAAATCTAGAAACGGAAAATTTAGCAGAGATCAGTTGTCATATTATTTGCTGTTTTACAAAAATTTGAATATACTAAGGAATTGATCTTCTTTTCTAAACCTTTTAGTAACTTCTTTTTCTGAAAGAGAGTAAAAAATTTTACATTTAAATTTTTTTTCTAAAATTCTGTAACCTAAAACAAATTCAAAATATTTCGATTTTTTTAGTTTGTTTTCCGTACTTGGTCATTAATTTCTAATTACTGCATTTATCGCGAATCAACGACGTACCCGTACCGTACCAAAAATTTTTTTTGAGAAATGCAGTATTGATATTCTTTTTCTTAAAATAGATCAAAATTCTTTGCCATTTAATGGTTTTATTTCATTTTAAAATTTAGCAGTTTATGATTAGCTGTTTTTCAAAAAAGTTTTTTATGATCTAATTTCGAAAAATGTCACATTTTATGAGCTTAATAATGAAAAATTGCAACAAACAATCATAGTAGATTCTTTAGAAATATTAAAGTTTAAATTTACTTTTGTAATATTTTACAAAAAATTTAGTCTTGATACTTTTAGTACTCCTAAAAGTTTAAAACACACGAACGATTAAGATTAAGACATAAATTCTTGCGTAATTTATCGATTTTTCCAATTTACTAATAGTATAATTTTTTATAATCTGATTAGACTATTTTCCAAATTAGAAAGACTGACTACCCATTATTCTAATTAAATAAGCGCATTATTATTTATAAAAAACATTATATTTCAAATTAGATTAGTTTTAAATCGATTTTTAGCCTAATCCAAAGCTTATTTAATTACATTTAGAATTTACTCTAGTTTAAATTTTTCTCTGATTTCATAATTTCTCTAGAAAAAAAAAACACTGAAAAATAATTAAAATAAATCAATTAAATACCATTTTAATATTATTTTTAAATTTAATTAGAGTCAGTGTTCTCGTCGAGGTTTTGGTATCATCAGCATATACTCAACATTTCATGATAAAAATTCTAAAATATCATAAAAATAAATGTTTCCGAAAATGAGCCCTTTTCGAACACCACTTTCGGCTTCAACCCATTACGAACTCTATTCTGCAAAAATGCTTTTATCTATTCAATTAAATCGAGTATAAAGTGATTTTTTATGCGAAAGTTTAAAAGCTTGGAAGAAATCGGTACTGATCAATTAAATAAAGCTTCGGGGATAAAATTCAAATTTTTAATAACCGAGAACATCAAGATTTTAATAAAATTACCAAGCAACATTTTTTAGGAAGAAAACCAAATAAATGTTTATTAAAAATTGTATGCTGGAGAATTATATTTTATATTAGACTTTCAGAAAACCTTACAAACTAAATATTTTAACTGACCAGTAATTTTTCTGAGAAAATTTAAAACTCATTTATAAATTACATTACCATATTTTTCCAAAAATCTGGCTTTATCATGAAAAAATTGAAAAGGAGCAGCAAAATATGTTCTGCCTTTTTTTCGCATGTTTAATTTTATAATCTTAAATCGAAAAATTAAATTTAGCAAATTTTAAATTTAGTAAATTTTATTTTAGATACGTTTGTTTTGGTGAAAATTTTCAATATAAGGTAAGAATAATCTGCTAAAGACTCTCGTGATTTACTACTTTTACCACTAAATTTTTTATGCTCTTTTTGTTAAAAGGCAATTAATGATGTTTAAAATTTACACGGAGTATTAGATTAAATGTTTGGTGTAAGGAAAGATATTCAGTATTACTTTTACGGACTTTTGATTTCCCGGAAGTTGACGGTAGTTAAAAAATTTTGATATTTTTATTCCTGAAAACAAAGTGATGATTCGATAAGAGGATTTCATAGAATTTAAAAATAGCGAATCACAAAAAATTCACCACTCAAGATAGGGAAAAAAAAAAGAAGGAAAACCAATTTTATTTTTCAAATATAGATTTAGGACGAATTGAAAATTCATTCATAACATCACTTCTATTTCTTGGCCTTTTTTGAATGAAATCAAGCATCAAAAAAATCTAATTAAAAAAAAAACTAGCCATATACATAGCATAAATAAATTTTTTAAAATTTTGAACAAAGTTGTTAAATATAGTATATGAACAAAAGTGTGTCGGTTGATTTTTAGCCTAATTTTGCCTCTATAGGGATAACAGGAAATCCTTTAATTCATTATAAAATTTTTCTTTTTCATTCTTAATTTTTAATTCTGTTGGTCCATAAGCTGGTATAACACAAAACTTGGGATTTCAATCTAAGTCTGTATAAATGATGCGAGTAGATATTTGATCGATTAATAAAACTCTCTGCATTACATTCTTGCTTAAGAGTAACGCTGTCCCATAAATGTCATATGTTTCAATTTTTGATATCCATCTATACACACGATATCTATAATGTATTTCACTCATCTTATAATAATTTGATTTACCTTATGTCTAACTGTTTTCGAATCTTTAAAGTTTATAGTATCGTTAAGTTTTCTAACGTTATAGATCGCGATTTGAAAATCGTTTAATTTTAGTCTTGCTAAATTTTTTTTTTATCCTCTTAATCTATTCCGGTCTTACCTCTAGCCAATTATATATTTAACTGCATGATTACGTTCGACGTGTACATTTATGTCTTTAATGTACTGGGACACGACCAGTCAGCACTTGACCGGAAGCAGTTATACGTCAAGTCCTTGACTTAGCAATATTATCGATTTATATACAGTAAAATCCGACTATAGTAAACTCGGTTATAAGCAATTTTCGGTTATAATAAAGCAAATTAAAAAGTACAAAAACTTATTGTATTCATTCCATGTATTTTTATTTGTTTATTATAAATTGCTTTATAGTAAATTTTCGCATATAATCAACTGTTTAGAAAAAACAAAAGAGGATTTGCAAGGGAAAAATTGTTTTTTATAATAAATCTTGGACAATAAAAGATTTTTTTGAAAAAAAAATCAACTTTTAAGAGAACAGGAGTGGAAATTAATTGAAGATTTATATCAGAATATTTAAAACAATAGAAAAGTTTTTGAGTTCGTTAACAAAATAATATTGTGTTTGTTATTTTTCTTTTAATTAATCAATTTTTATAAATTAAGTATAGAAAAAAAATTTTTTCTATACTTAATCTTTAGAAAATAAATTTCCGTCTGGAAATTTATTATAAAAAATTTAAAAAAAGTCCCATTTTTATAAAAAATTTTTTATAAAAATGGGAATTTACTATAACCGGATTTTACTGTATTTACAAATACGATTTTAATTTTTGTAAATAAAATTATTTTTAGCTTGTAAATTAATATACAGACAGATATCAGATTAAAAATTTTAATATAAAAGCAAATAAATGATAAGATTTTTTGTTAGAATCAAATTCGTTCAGTATTTCAAGATCTAGTAATTCATAAAGATTTAACTAAAGAGTGACATAAAATTCTACGAACAAAAACTGCCATTAATATTCTCTTGATCGTTTGTATTAAATTTCATTTTTTCCCTAGAAAGACGAAACAAAAAATCGACTTCCTTTTTAGTTGAATAATAAATTTAAATAAAAACACTGAATTTTCTAGATTTTTCGAAAAGTCGATACTACTTCTTGAGAAAATATTTTTTTTTTGTTTATGATAAGAGCTCTTTTGTTTTAATTGTTTGAGATTTCATAACAGACACGTCTAGCCAATTTAGCTTTATAAGCAATGCAAATAAACAATAAAATAATGTATTATAAATGGATAAAAATAATATTAAGAGAACTAACTTGGAAAAGTAAAAGAGAGAAAACTGAAAAAAATCAGATTAAATTTTAGGTGTTTTATAAATTTAATTTTATACAATTTAAATTTAAAATTTTGATTGTTAGTTTTAAAGAGAAAAATTATATTTACTTTAACTAAAAGCAGAATAATTTAAGAATTTATAAAAAATTTAATTTGTTTGTTTAAGAAAAAATTGTTGACTTAGGTAGTCTTTTTTTACCAGAGGCTTTTATTCTTTACACATGTACATTTTTGGTGGGAAAAAATAAATACCAATTAACTTAAATAATGAAAAAGCAATCACGTGCCTTTGAATTTTTCTTATTATTCTATCCTTGGTAACAAGGCATAATAAATTTATGTTTATTGATGAAAGAAAAAAATATTGATTGGCTATTAATCAGAAGCTTTATTGAGCTTGGTTAGGGTTAAATTTTTGAATCCAATTTTATTTTCTAATCATAAATCAGAGCTAAAAGTGCTTAGCATCTGTTATTTTTTGTTAAAAAAACTTTAACAACTTATCAATACAATTTTTTTATTTTTTTATTTTTTTTATGAAATTTCATAAACATAAAATACAATTTGAATTTTAAATTCTTAAATAAACATAAACAAATAGGCACCCCAACCACCCTCCGCTATAAGAAAAATAGATGAAAAGTTTAACTAGAATTAACTAGAACATAGTTACGAAAATTCAATTTTTATTTTTTGTTATTTACAAAAAAAAATAATAAAAATGTTATTTGTTTTCCTTCAATTTTTTTCTTAAATTTTTACCAAGCTGTACCTTTTTCTTTTGTTTAAGTATAATGTTTCAAAATGAAAAAATTTAATACACGTTATGATTAAGCATAGATTTTTTTCATTTGAAATAATTACTTATTTTTTTTTCTAGTTCTAGTCTGTACCATTTAAGCTTATTTAATTTTTTTTTTGATTTCTAGAGCAACCAGGTTATTTTTTTCTTTTAAAAAATAAGATCAAATTTTAGAATAGCTAAAAATAAATCAAAACAGTTTTGATTTCAGCTATTATTTTAATTATTTGCTTTGAGAAGGTGAATTTTTAGTTGCAACGTATTCAAAATTCTTTTTTCATATCGCTGAGTTTTAATTAAATTTCAATAAAGGGTCAAATACTTGAAAACTCTTTTTTTTTTTATAAAAATAGAATCCTTGTAATAAAATAATTTCACTTATGAATTATTTTACTTGTTTTATTTAGAAATTTATCTACATAAATGTGGATCATAATTTACCACATATTTAGTAACGTGAATTTTTTATCAGTTAAAATTTATAAACATAATGTGATTTAATATATGGTGCCTAATCATTAATATAAAATAAATTATACTATCAACGGGTCCCTAAAAATTCTTGTCAATTTTTAGAAAAAGTAAAGTTTATCAGCATATTTTAAAAAATTTAACATTTATAAATCATCTTTTCTTAAAGTTTTTTAAGAATAATTTATATATGGCAACTTTTTTTTTTAATGAAACATTTTTTTTCGAAGTTTGAATTAGATTAGCCAAAGAACACTTTTTAAATAAAATTTAAAAAATTAAAACCAAATACATTAATAAGAGGTTAATCTATAATTAAGAACTAATTTTTAATTGGGAAAATCCACTGACCAGTTTAGTTCTTTGAAATTGGGAGAATCTCTGTAAAGTTTAATTTGAAATTTTTCCAAATATTTTTCTCTAAAATTTTTATTAAAAGAAGATTGAAACTCTTTGAAAAGCACAATTAAATTATCTTTAATAGCGATCCAAATAAACCTTTTTTTTTAAATTTTTCTAAATTTACTATATTGAATTTGGACATTAACACGACTATTTATTAGACGATTTTTGTTCGAAGAATTAGATTCAGTAAAAATCATTATATAAGGCTAATATTTTTTACTAAAATTCTTATATAATTTTTTTGGGCTATTTTGATTTAAACTTAAAAAGAAAAAAGCTTTATTAAAAAATAAGTTGCCATATTAAGAAATTATAATTTTAGTATTATTGACGCTATGGGCATTCTTGTTTAGGTTAACATCACTAGAAAAGCGTTTTTGCCTTTGTTATTACTGTTCTTTTATTCCCAGTCAAGTCAATTTTTATGCAAAATAGGCGTTAAGTTTAAGTTAAGAATAAATAAGATCGACGAAAATCGAAATTATTCGATTAAGTTAAATAGTTTTGTTTATTTCAAAAAAAATTTAAAAAAGGTCTCCATTAAGGGTTTTAAAGAGGAACAAAAAAACAAAATATTTACTAGAGTAATACGTAAGCGTTTATGGTAGTTATGGTAGTATAGCGTTTATAGTTTAACAAAAAATTAGAAAAATGAATTGAATACTTTAATTCATATTTTATGTGAATTTTTGAAAAATCCTGCTTATTTAGAACTTTCTAAATATCATTTGAGCAAAGATTGGAACTCGCTATTTTTGTAGAGACTCAAGCCTGAGTCTGAGTCTGAGTCTTTCGAAATTAATGAATGTAAATTTTTTTAGAGACTTGTGAGTCTGAGCCCGAGTTCTCTTCAAAATAGGGATTTCAGTCTTAAATACTCGAGTCTTTAATTTTTTTAAAAGATTTATTAACTGTTAACAAAAAGGGTAAATTTTTGTATTCACAAGCTTAAGGTTGATTTTGGTTTTCTTCTTTGCATGTATAAATATTATCCAGCCTTTGAGTTGTCAATACTAAGGTTGTAAATTCAAATGTCCGAAATTTTTATTTTTAAAGACTCGGACTTTAGTCCTTTGATACGGACTCAAGAAGGACTCAAGTCCGCAAAGACTCGAGCCCCAAAAACAAGTCCCTATCTCTACATTTGAGCATACATATTTCCTATTCTTAATTTATGGTCATATTGATATCAAATAAATTGAAGGTTTGAAACATTAAATTTTAGATTCAGAATTTTTCTCTTGAATTTCTCAAGGACAAATAATTTTATACTGCTGTGGTAATTCACAAGGCGATTTCGTGAAGTTTTATTAGAGTTCATCATCTAAGGCTATTGTGAATTGTGAAATAACTAAGGTTCATAAAGATTTACACAAATTCGAATGAAACTACAAATTTTCACATGAGTACGAAGCAATTTCCAAGAGCTAAAAAGCGAATATTTAATTTTATAATTTTGGTATTTATTTAAGTATGCTATTGAAGAGGATTAATTTTTTTTTTGAAATCAATAAAATATTATTTCTTGAATATATTTTTTATCCTTTATCGAAAAAAAAAATATTCACAAACAAATATTTCACAATTTTCGTAATATATTTTTCTATTAATAACCTAAAGATAATTATGTCGACGAAGAATATTTTTTTTATTAGATTATTTTCAAAATCTCTCCTCAAACAATATCTTAAAAAATTACATAATGATGTTAAAGTTTTAACTTATGCAAATATTTAAAAAAAAATTAAAAAAATGATTTGTGAAAAATTTGTAAATTTCACCTTAAGGATAGTGCTCAAAAGGTATTTTTTAAATAAAAGCATTTTTGAAGGAAAAATTTAATTGAAATTTGAACAAAGTACTATCAGATTATATTAAGAATAGTTTACATTTTTAAAATTAATTTATCACTCAATCTTTTTAGACATTATTTTGAAGTACATATTCCAAAAAATAAAAATTATTAAATTAAATTCTCTTTTTGGAAAAATGATAAGAAACATGTGAAAAGTATTTATCTTTTTTTTCTTAAGTAAGTAAAACTTTTTTAAATGATTTTTCGATTTATCGAGTCCTATTATGTCATTTGATTAAGAAAATAAAAGAGCCTTGCTTATATTCTGCGATTCCAGTTATATAAAAGCTTGGCGCTGCTTTGTAAGTATATATGAATTAACATTTCTAAAATTTTTCATAAATAATTTTTAACGAAAGGTTTCTGTCTGAAGCTTAATATCAATAACCTGTAAAACAATAAATTTTATAACCTTTTTATTCTACTCTTTATCAATTTGCTAGTAATTTTCATTTCGTTTATACTCCCAAGTTGAAAAATTTTAATCGACTTCCTAATCTCTAAATGATAAAGCAAATCTATTTTGCTCACTTCAACAAGTAATTACTTAAATTTATTTATAGATAAAAAAAAAGCCTAAAGAAGAGGAATTTTTAAATTAAATTAAAATATTAATGTAAGAGCACTTTAAACGCCACATAAGTATGTTTAGATTTTATGTCAAGGATACGTAGCTTATTTTTGACTATACATGAAACAGGTAATTTTGTCATGTTTGTATCGAGTCTAAACAAAAAAAAAACAACATGATAACCCAAAAAATTTTTGCTCTAGTCAAAAATAAAAATATTTCAAAATATAATTTGAAATTTTTAAATTTAAAAACAGCCTCTTAAAATTTCCTATTTTTTTTGCTTACTTTTTTGTTTAATACGTGAATTCCAGATCGTTCATAAATTATGTCTAAACTCTAAGATATAGTGGTGTCGATCGATTTTTCATGAAACCGACAAGCGTGTTTTATAGGAAACATACATAACAAAAAAAAATTTGCATTTTCTTTTAAATTCAAAAGCTTAAATTATGTTAATTAGTACCCCCGAACTCAAAAAAAAAAAATTAAAAACAAAAAGCGAGTTTTTATAAATAGTTGCAACCAGTAATTCGGTGTTGAAAAAAATTAAAACAAAAAAAAAAACTTGAAATTCTTACTTAGCTTTATTTTTTTATTAAATTTCTAAAAGTAGATCATCTGAAAGTTATATCTAGATAAAATTAAATGACGTAATTTTTAATTAATTTTTTTTTCTACCGTAATTATAGAAAAATAAATGTTTTAGAATACTTTTTTTTTTCGTTTTTATTTATTTTTATAATAACGATAAAAGATAAAAAAAAAATTTTTTTCGTTGTTGATGATATATAATGTCTCGTCCGACTACGAATCAACCGACACATGTGACCAAGCCGAGTCCCACTCAGAATCCCTCGCAAGCTCCACAAACTCTTAATGATCATATACATCGTCAAGTAGCACAATCATTTTATAATGATCAACATCAAAATTACATGCAATCTACACGTAAGCCGTCTTTATTATCGGGATATCATAGCCCGGATCAACGATTTAATAGTCAAAATCAAAGTATGGCGTCTGCAGCGGCTGCTGCTGTAGTTTCTGCTTTAGCGGCAGGTCAGCAAAATCAAAGTCAAATATACAATCCGACGAGTGCTGCGACTGCTGCAGCAATCGCTGCGGCTAATTCTTTCATTAGTATGGGACCTGGTTCTATGAATCAGTCGAATCGTTTAATGAATCCAATTAGACCAAGTCAACAGCCTCCATCTCCTTTTTCTAATTTTAATCAAAGTGCTATGAATGCTGTGGCGTCTGCTTTGTCTGCTATGGGAATAAATCCAAAGCATCCGAATTACGCACAATTAATAAATCAACAATTTCAACAGTTAATGCAAAAAAATGAACAGATTAAAAAAGAGCCAGTAATGCAACCAAATACACCACAACCACCACCAATAAACAATCCTCCGTCAGGTCCGCCTCAAATTCTCTCAGGTCAAAAAACAAGTTCAACACCAATTAATTCATATATACCACAAGTTGAAGCCATATCACCCACTCCCGAAGATCCAAAAGAAAATTCTAATTTACAAGAATTCAAAGAAAAGTTAATTGGCGATATTGAACGCGTCGAAAAAGACATTGCCAGTACTCAATATCAATTTGATTTACTCAAGAAAAAACAACTCGAAATAGAACAAGAAAAGTTTAATCAAAATGAAGCAAATGGCGATGAGGTTATTAGTGGTAAAAATTTGACATTAGCTGAGAAAATTTATATGGAAAATAAGGTTGGTTTGTTTATCTCTATTTTTCAAATTTAACTTAAGACTGATTCTTATCTTAAATGGATATTTTAACAATTTCATATAAATATCTGTATTTAGCGTCTAAAACTTTATTTGATTTTAGATACCGAAATATAGCCAAAAAAAGAATAAATATACTATTATTTAAGTTGAAAATTTCATATTATTTGAGTTATATTTAATTATTTTTACTGTCTCTAATAAAAGAAAAATAACTGAAAAATGCAGCCTAAATGTATACTGAGAAAATTTCTTTTTTTTGAGACGCTTTATTTTTTAAAATAAATTAAAATCCTTTAAAAAAAAACAATATTTTGAAAAATTGGTATTTTTTTCTAAGAATTCCCAAAAGAAAAACAAACCGCCAACAATTTATATTGACTCTTAGGCTTCGCAAAAAAAATTTTTTTCTTCTTTTAGAACACTTTTTTTAAGTACCAGAGAGAAACAAAACAGAAAAAAAAAACACTGTTTAAAAATCGATAAAAGGCTCACGTTTTTTAGCTGATTTTTTTGGTATTAATTTGTTCAAAAATAAATCTCTAAGTTCTGATTTTGAAAAAAAATAACTGCCTTTTTGGTGTTTAACCGTATTTTTTAGTTTTTTTTTTGTTTTTTTTTATGCGATTAATCACTCACGTTCGACATTACAAAACAGAATAAAAATATAAAAAAAAAGACATATTTAAAAAATGTTTTTTGTCTTTTTGGTTTTTTCTTCGGGTATTCATTAGCCATCAAATAAATAAGAATCAAAAACTTTAGTAGAATCAGTCGAATTAATCCTTACAATTTTATATTTAATGATTTTTTTCCAGAAAAAAGCTGAAGAATCACATAGACAAATACTTAAGCCATTAAATATAAATACAGCAAATAGTGTAATTGTAAATAATGCAAATACCAATCAAACAGCAAATAAATCCGACACATCAATCGATAGTAGTTTTGATGAGTGTATACCGTTTTATCATGAATTCAGTGATACTAAAATATCGCAAGAAATTATAGCACAGTAAGTAAAACTTGTAAATATTATTTTCATAACCTTTAAAATCGAATTTTTTGAGCAGTATTTGTTTATAATTTTCGAAATATGTAAATACCATTAAAAAATATGAAGCTTTTTCTTGTTCTAGTTTTTTTTTTTTGATTTATCAAGTCTAAAACGACCTCAACAACTTGTGTTCTAGATCCTTTAGACTTTTTCTCGTCTTAGGATTTATATCTTTAGAGTATCCAGATTCCAACGAATTTTAAATAGAAAAAAATTTGCTCTATTTTAACATAGGCTTATAGTTTTGTTTTTCTAAAAAATTGCTTTTTTTGTTAACTACTCGAGCATTAATTTTGTTGAAAGCATAGAAAAATTATTTTTTCTTATGTGATATTTTAAAAAGTAAATTTGAAATATTTAGTTTTAAATTGATCAACAAAAAAAAACCTTGTCACTTTATATTAGAAGTATCTAGCCTTTGTCAAATTTTTTTGTTATTTTTATTATCTTTTTCTAATTAAGTTATGAATTAGTAATGAAAAAGCGCTTGCAAAATTATTTTCGTCGACAGCAATTGATTAAAAAACAACGTGAAAAATTTTTGATTGAAAAGTATGATGAAATGCATACAGAATGGTTGAAGACATTGGACAAATCGGAGAGCATTCAAAAAAAGAAGCTCAAAGATGCCAAAACTAGAGAATATTATGAGAAAATATTTCCCGAATTAAAGAAGCAACGCGAAGAAAAAGAACGCTTAGCACAAAAACAACAACGATTAGTTCAATCCGATTCGGAATCAAGTGTTCTAACAGGTACTTATGATTCCAATCAAGTTGACGAGGAACGTAAGCGAATGATAGCTTTATCAGTCGTACCACCAGTTATGTACGATGAAAAACAACAGAAATACACATTTATTAATGAAAATGGCTATGTGGCTGATCCAGTAGCCTTATTTAAACAATCCAAAAATGAAGTCTATTGGAATGAAAAAGAAAAAGAGATATTCTTGGATAAAATGTTAACATATGGTAAAAATTTCGAAGCAATAGCCTCGTTTTTGGATAAGAAAAAAGTCTCAGATTGTATTGAATATTACTATTTGACCAAGAAAAAAGTAAATTATAAATTACTAATTCGTAAAAATCAGCGCAAAAGAAAGAAAGATGTCAAGTCAAATACAAATAACAATAATAACAATGCTGGTGGCGGTAATTCAACTGGTAATTCAAATAATAATAATTCAAATAATACAAATAATAATTCAAATCAAGGGACATCAGGATCAAATACAAATAGTTCAACTACAACAACAACAACGACAACGAATTCAAATACAACTAATTCAAATCAGTTAACAGTTAATTTAGACAATCAAATAAGCTTAGTAGTAGCTACTGATCAAAGTAAGTAAAATACAAGATTTTTATTTTTTTGGACATTTTATTTTTCTAGTGCTTAAGAATGTTTTTTGAATTATATTTTATACTTTTTTTTTCGAAGTAACTTAGTAAAGAATTCGACAATGTCATAAAACAAAGTCATTGTGACAATTTAAAAGAAAAAAAAATTTTGTGATTAAGTTAACCTAGTTTTTTTTTGTTGGGTATATCCTTCTAGTTATTTAGTTATTAAAAACATTCAAATAAATAAGAATTATTTTTTTCGCAAAGAAATTATTCTTTTTTTTTTTGATTTTATTTTATTTTTTATCTTGACAATATTCTAGCCAAAAGGATATTAATAAGAAAAAAAAATAAGGATTCGGGTACTACTTAAAAGTAAACAGAAGGTGTTCTTCTGTTTAGCTTTAAGTGGTAAAAAATATATATATATATATTTAATCCTTTTTATTTTAAAACAACTTTAACTGACAATATTTACGCTCACTCAAATAAAAACCTGAGACTTTTATTTGAGACTCATAAAAACCTTTTATTTGAATTTTTTTTCAATAAATACAAAATATTAAGAGGCACGCATTTTAAGAGGGGCGATTTTAACATCTGGTCGATGGTTAAAAAGGGTTTCGATTAAATGATAAAATTCCCATAATTTTATAATAAATCAAACTATCAACAAAATTAATTTTTTCTTTCTGTAAAAGATTCAAATAAAAGCTCTTTAATTTTTTAGACCTTCTATTTGAATTTTTTTGTTGGTCTTAAAAAATGAATCTTTTAAAGAAAGAAAAAATTAATGTTATCGTAAATATTTGTTTTTTAACAAACCCCGAAAACTTGGCTTTGGTGCCAACAAAAAAAATTGTCTTTGAACTCGGAATCCATTGAAAATACTTGATTTTTAAGGGTTAATAAGCCCGATATGGTTCATTTTAATCAGCTGAATAATTTAATTTTTTTTGAGGCACTAAAGCCAAGTTTTCGGACTTTTATGCGACGTTAAAAAACAAATAGCGTATGCTCTTGGCAAGGACTCTAGAAAAAATGGTTATAGTCAAGTTTTTTACTATTAGAGTACACCCCCATCGATTACATGCTTAAAAAAAATCCATATACTTTATATACTTTTTCCAAAATTAGCAGAAAAATAGTTTTTCTTTTGAAATAATACCAAATTGAACAATTTTAGGAAAAGTATATAAAGTATAATTTCTTTTACTTTTTCGGAAATCGCCAAATTTCCAACCAAAAATACTTGAAAACATCATTAAAAGACATTAGAGTTATTTTTACAAGAAGTATATGAAGTATAAAATTTTATGCTTATACCTGTATACTTCAGCTAAGTATAGTATAATGGACATCCCTAGTTAATAATGAAATTTATAATTTATTTTTTAATTTTGGTTTTAGCTCTAGTGAAAAAGGTACTGAAAAAATCCAAGAGTCAAATTGTTTTCCCAAAAAAAATTCTAAAAATTGTTATAGCATGTAATCGATGGGGTATACTCTAATACATTCGTACCTCGTTAATCCGGTTCAATTGGTGGAGTGTTTTTATGCCGGATTATCGAGTTAAAATTATATTGTACTAAATTTAATTGGTAATTAGAAATCATGCCGAAAAACGAGGTTTCCGGATTAGCGAGGTTCGACTGTAATAACTTGACTTTAACCATTTTTCTTAAAGTTCTAGGAAAGAGTATACGGTATTGATAATTTTATTAATTATAAAGTTATGGGAATTTTAAATTTAGAATAAAACAATATTTATTTAAAAATAAAAGCTTGCCGCTTTTTTTTGAGTGAACTTGTATATTAGAAAATACAGTAGGTTTTGTATTGTAGACAATTACCGTAATGCCTTGCTATTTCATGCGGCATTTAAAATCGAAATTTCGAATTTGTGCCTACGCAATAAACACGTAAAAACATTTTTTTTGAAAATTGATAAATGCGGCATATATTATCGAAATTTTGAAAATAAGCATGGCATTAAAACTCAAAAAATAGGGAAAAAAATAAATAAATTTATTGAATTTTTTAATTAATTATTTTATTTATTTTTAAATACATCATTAATGCTGCATTTAATCCGAAATAATTTAACTTTAGATGACAAAAAAATTTAAAAATTTTGAATCATTTTCGAGGATAAATGCCGCATTTATCACTTTTCAAAAATACAATGTTAATGCAGCAGTTAAAATCGAAATTTTGGATTGAATTGCAATGCAACAAGCTGCAAGGCATTACGGTATTTTAAAAGTGTAGAAAAGTGATATTTGATAAAATTATTGCTGAAAGTAAAGCGATTTCAAATACTCAGTTGTAGTGCATGCTCTGCTGGTCACTTTTCCCTTGTTATAATTTTTTAATAACCTTGAATCAAAAACCGAAAAATAAAAATTGATATTTAAAAACCAGGATCCAAGTTTTGGAACTAAGAATTTAAATTTTTTTTTTTAAATTCAGTCTTATTTTTCGGTTTATGATGCAATTTACTGAAACTGAGTGATATAACCGAGCGATTACTGTGTTTTACCAAAAAAAAATTGGAATAAAAAGGATTATAATGATCCTCAAAATTTTTAATTGGAAAATTCTATCCAAAAAAATTATTTTCTATTTTGCATTTTAACTTAGATGAAAAAAGGACCAGTTAAAGAAAACTTTATTGGGAGATTTTTATATTGTGCTTAAAATCTTGATGACAAATATTTTGTCTTTGTGACCCAGAAACATACTGAGTATTATTTTTGCAATACAAAAAAAAGTCAATTTTTCATAAGGAGCAAAAACAAAAATGCCATTAAGTTGCGACGTTCAAAATGAAAAAAAAACACCTCAAATTAAAAAAAAAAATTATGAATAAAGAAAAAATTCCACAACAAAACAAAAAAAAGAAAGCAAAAATTATTTTTTTTTATTATGATTAAATACAAATTTTAGACTTTAATTCAAGGCATGATACATCTTTTAAATAATTTAAGCGAAACAATCATTTTATTTAAGTTAAAGGATTTTTTTTTCTTTTTTTTTCTTAAAATTCTTTTTAAGACGACGAAAAAATAAATTTTAGTTGCATGCAAATTTTCTAGTTAAGTTTACTTGAGTATAGAACTTTGAAGCGAAACGTATAACACGTTTCAAAGCATTACAAGGTAAATCGGATCAAATTTTCGAAATCTTTTATTTTAAAATTTTTGAAAAAAAATCTTAACGGGTGAGTTACATAATCACTTTTGATATTTAACGCTCATACCCATTTTTTCATCTAATTGCTTTTTACCTTATCTTTTTTTTTTTTAAAATTAGCATAAAAATTTCATTAAATTTAAAAAAAATAAAATTATTTTTTTTAATGTAAAACTCAAAAAGGCTTCTTTCGAATTTTTAATGCGTTCTAAACAAAAATAAGGTAAAGTAACAGCAAAAAAAACTTGAATATTTTTCCAGTTTAAATTCAAGTTCTAACGTAAGACTCTTTACCGATATAAGAAGAGTAGACACTTTACAAAAAGTTCTGATTAAAAATGGGTCATTAACCTATTTCTATATTTTATTATTGTTGTGGTTGTTAATGTAAACAAAAAACAAAGTGTCTGTGGTTTACATGTTCAAAATAAATTTAATAAGAGTGAGAGACCATTTGACTTTGTGTCTAAAAATTTATAAATTTAACTAAACAAAAAAATAACTTTGAAATTAAATTATCAGTATTTTTTTTTTCTTTGAAAAAACTATTAGACCGTTTCGGAAAAGTAATAATTAGAAAAAATAAATAAAATGAGTCAAAAATGCCCTAAGACTCTTTTTATTTTTTTTAAAAACATATCAAGTTGAAAGATTTCAAATAATTAAAATACCTTCAAGTGTTCGACCACCTAATTACCTTAGCTTCTTCTTTCTTTTTCTTTTTTAAAGGCTTTAAATTATATTCCAAAAAATAAATCTTGTTTATCATATTTTGGATTTTTCGCTTAAATGGTTTCGCTAGAAATTTATTTAAAAAAATTTAAAAAAAAAAAGGTGTGGTTTAAAAATTGCCTATCCCATTTTTTTAAATAAAAATTGATTGCGCAAACCTTTTTATTTTGCCGCTATTTCAAATTGTCCAATAAAAATTATTTCTTTTGATACTTTTAAAGAAAAATAAACTTCCTTTTTTTTTTTTAAAACTTCTTGTTTATTAATCTAGAAATCGATTAGTTGCTTAGTAACGTAATTTTAAGTTTTTTTTTTTATTCTTTAGGTAAAAAAGAAGATTTGAGTAATACTCAACCGAGTGAGCCAATTAATCAAGCCATGACTAATGACCAATCGAATAGCCAAACAGAAACGGGCGATAAAGATAAAAAAGAGATAAGTCGAAATCTAGAGGCTAATCGAGATGGTAAACCAGATCTAAATGATGAGGACGAAAACGGCGATGAAGCCAATGAGGAGGATGAAGACGACGACGAAGACGATAAGTCAAGTTCAAATAAAAATTCCAATAAATTAAACACTCAAACAGACAATTCTTGTATTTCATGTAAAAAATTAAAAAATTCCAAAAAGAAGTCTCGTTCGACTAAATCATCACGTCGTATTGGACATCGTTCCGTGCCCAAAAAATACTTTTCTTTGTCTTCATCAAAGCAAAGCTTAGTCCGAAACGAATTTAATTTAGACATACCTGAAACTACAGATTCAAGTGAAGTACCTCGAATACGTCTATGCTTAGATTGTTTTAAAAAATTACTTGCTAGACTCAATGAGCTTTTGAATGAGGAGTCAAAAACTCGTCAAGAAGAATCGTCTAAAATAAATGAAACAGTACAAGTAAGCGATGATGAGTATCATGATTATGACGATGATGAGGATCAAATATCCGAGTCATCATGTGAAGATCTACCACAAGAAAATAAAATAACATCGACCACATCGCCAAATAAACTCAAAATTGACTCAGTGTCACCAACTGAGCAAATAACAACAAGTCAAAATTCTTTCGATTCGTCATTTCAATCAATTGAAAATTCTAGAGAAAAAACTAAAATTTTAAAGACTAACCATGATAATAATAATAATACTTTAGAGGCTAAAAATCAAGTTAAACAAATAAGTGAAGTAATAAATGATGCCATTAAAACTGCACTTCAGGTCAGTATTAATAATATAGAAAGGCCTAAATCTCCAATTGAATCGCCTATTTCATCAACAAGCTCACAAAATTCAGCATTTTTTGGCTCGGTTACTAAGCCACCTGCAATCACTCAGCCTGAACAACCAAAACCAATCGAAACTAAACAAACTGATTTAAAAGCTATTTTGACTCCCAAAGCTAATGATACACCTGAAGTATCTAATGGTTATAGTGTTCTAAATGAATTGATTAGTAGACATTTACAGACAAATTTATCTAAAATTAATGAGACTACATTAGGTACAGTATCGACTCCTGTACCTGAGCCGCTTCCTCCGCCACCAAGGCCACCATCAGAACCTGTCGTCGTTCAACCGGCCATTCCTGTAGACGAAGAAATGGATACAAATGAAGTTGATAGAAAATATACATTGGGAAAATGGGTTGATACTATAATCGTTAAAATGAACGATAAACCAGTAGATGATATTGATATACAAAATTTAAAAGAGATAGAAAATTTTAAAGAACAATTACCAATGTCATCTACTGAAAATAATGCAGCTGCCAATTTACTCAAAACAAATAGTAAAAAATTAAATTCGGACGAGTCGAGTTGTTCGAGTGTGGCATCATCGCCAGAAGATAATAATAAAAATAAACAAGAAATTCTAATTGGTTCAGACGATGAAGAAACTCAAGGTCCTAATGGAAATTATCCTATTGTTATAAATGACGATAGAAGCAAAGAATCACAAGCCAAAATAAATAATAGAATTGAGAATATTATTGAAACTGAATTGGTTAGTAATTTAAATGATGAACAAAATCCGCGTAGTCGAACTAGTTCATTAACAATGAAATTACTACAAGAGAATTTATCATCACCACGGCCGACACCTAGTCCTGGTCAAACAAGACCAACTCCGTCGCCAAAAAGACAATCACCAAACGAAAAACAAGATAGTTGGATCGGTTCCATGTTCGGTGGTTTGATTATGAAGTCATTAAATGAAGATCTACCTCCACCAGTAACTATACCATCAATTGACCCTAGTCGATCACCTCATATAAAATCGAATCTTAATCAAATTCCTCAACATAGAACACCGTCTCCGAATAAACCAATAAAACCAACAAAAGATTTAAATTTAATGTATCAGGCGAGGAGTTATGCACAGCCTTTGCCTGTAACAGCTCCTCCAAATCCTCCGCCACCATCTATGCGTTCATCTCCAAGCCCGTCCAGTAAAAAGCCCTACAATCAAATGAGTCAAAAAATACAACCTGCACAGCCCATTGCCCATCGACCAATTAGTCAACAACAATATTTAAATTATATGCAAAATTCGATGTCTAGTCCAGGGCCAAGTCGAAATCCAGCGTCAAATATTTCACCGAATTCTCTAACTCAAAATTCAGTTGGTATGTTAATACAAAAAGAATTACAAGAATTAGACCAATCACAACAAACTTATCCACAACAAAACCCGAGACATAGACAATATTCTAGACAATCAAATCAGCCAATGATGTTACCACAATCACCACCACCCCCACCTCAACATACTCAATCAATGCATCAAAGCTACAGTCGTCTAACTCCTCCAAATAATAGTGGACCCGGTCATTCACCAGCTAATCAAAATTCTGGTCTTACAGCGAGTCAAATAGCAGCGATTATACAAGCGGCAACTGCTGCAGCGTCTAGTTCAAATGGATCAGCTGCGGCAGCAGCTGCTGCTGCTGCGGCTGCGGCGGCTTGTCTAAGTGCACCTTTATTCCAAGGTGGATCCTCAGCCGGTATGGCTCCATCCGAAGCTTTAATTCAACAAATATTAAACGCTACCTCTAGCGTAATGATGAACCAGTATCAACAACAGCAACAGCCTGAAATGCCTATGCCAAAAAAAATAAATTCACAATCAACTCCATCGGGGATGCACCTCATGGGTGATAATTCTCATCATGGATACCAACCTCCTCATCATTTACCACCTCATTTAAGTCATGAACATCATGTTAGAAATAGTTTAAAAAGTCCTCATCAAATGCATCCGAGTCAAATGATGCATCATTCTCCTGAGATTATAATTGAATCTGGGTCTTCAAGTGGTCGATCACACCACATTCCTTCGCATCCTTCACCGTCTAAACCCGCACCGTACCAACCAACGCCGAATATGATGTCATTTCAACAACAAATGGCTCAGCAAATGCATCATCATGAAGCGCAGAGTTTAAAAAAGAGACTACTCTCAACATCTATGGAGCAAATGGGAAAGCCTCAACAACAGTATAGGGGCTCGATAACTGGTAATATGATTCCGCCTCAAATGCCTCCTCCAAATCAACATCCCAGTCAATATCAGCACCATGGACAATACCCTCCACCACCACCTCCCCAATCACAACAAAATCATCCTCAACAACAATTGCTACCACCAAATTATCCAATGAATAAAATGCTCAAAACGAATCAGCATCAAGGACTCGGTTCAATGATGAATGTTTATCATAATCAATACGAATATATGTCCGATACGGAAAACTAGAAAAAAAAAAAACTAAAAAATACTTAGGGGGTTTTGTAAATTTTTAAATTTATATTTTTCAATCATATATTTTTTATTTCATTTTTTGTTTTTATTTTCTTATTATTTTATCATGTATGATTTCATTAAAGTTGAAACAAAACAAAAAAAGTGGCCTGTTTTTGGATGATAATTTTATCACTAGAATTATAAAAGATTTATTAAAAAAAAAAATATATATATATATTTTTACTGTTGTTGTTGTTGTTTAATTTTTCTTATTGAGAAAAAAAAATTTTTTTTTTTTAATTTAAAAAAATAAAAAAATTTGAATTTTTAGCTTTTTTTTTGTTGGATTCCTTTTTTAGCTGCATGTTTTTAATAGAGAGTTCTTTAGTATTTAGTCTATTTCTATGAATTTAAAGTAGCTGATTTTTAATTAGTAATTAGTTGGTTGAGAAATTTTATATCCAGTAAAACTAAATTTAAATTTTTTAAGAACATTTTAATGATCAAAATCTCAACTACGGATTCTTCTCCTCTTCGAAAATTCAAGTCTTATGCTTTAAATATTAATAATGGTTTCTTTGTTGATCAAGAAAGAGCATATATTTTTAAACAGTCAAAATTAAATAGCAAAATCGAGGCAATTTTTCAAAGAATCACTTGATTAACTAGAATTTTTATAGTAAGTAACTAATTGAATTGCTGAGAATTAGGGAAAAAAAATTATACATTGTTCTAAATCAATTTAAAACTTGCCGATTGACTACTAAAAAAAGTAAATTGAAAAATCTAATAGCCTATGATAAAAATAAAAATTTAATCCTACATACCGTCATTTTGGACGTTTTTTTAGCGAAATTCTAAGTTTAATCTTAAAAATTTTTGAGACAATTTAAATTGATGAGTTAAATTTTTTTTTGTTTAATTAGTTTTTTTTAATTGAGACAGTGGAAAAATAAAAAAAATTTGGATTCAGAATCTAAATTTGAAATATCTTGCAAAGCATGGGAAATGTTAACACGCATTTTTGGGTCTTTTGGATTAAGTGACCATGTGACCAGTTGGTAACCTAATATGTTACCATAAAACCCTACTGAATTTAGTGAACAGCCCTGGTCACTTATTACGCGACCATCAAAAAAGTACTAGTGTTTCAAAAAAAACGAATAAAACGAACAATTTGTTTTTATTTTCAATTTAGTGTTTTTTCAAAAACGAAAAAATTCGTGTACATGTAAAATTTTTGACATTTGCGTGGATGGTTAGTATTTTTGTGCTTCAGACGATTTTAAATGTGAATAAAAATACTTTGAAACATCAAGTTTATTTGATTAACCTTATTTATAAATATACAGCAGTTATAATGAAAAAATGGCGTTACTGTTACCCTACCGTTACCATTACAATAACGGCAATGGTAATTGATAATGGTATTTTCCAACTCTCTTTATTAAAGAGAATTAGTTATTCCCAATCGTAACCTTAGTACACATATTTCGTTCACTTTAATTAAGATTGTTCATTTACTTGGTCTTTTTTAAACTCTATTAACAAAAAAACATATGTTTATAATTTTTTTTTATTTATTAAATTTTAGTGACCAAAATTATTTTTATGTGATCATCATCAATTTTTTTTGGTTACTTAATTCAATAAAATTTTTAATTTTCAATTTAAAAATTTGACCAACTGGTCACATAATGCAATAGACCCTCATTTTTTAAAAGAAATTGTACAAATAAATGTAATGAAATTATTATGCGTTTAAGTAATATTATTTTTAAACCAATTTTAATATTGTAATTCTAATTTTTTTTCTCTAGAAAAAGTCAAAAGGATAATTAAAAAAAAACTCGAAAATAAAATTTCTTTGATCAGACTTGGTTCGTTTGAGATAAAAATCTTTAACGTATTATTGATCTTGACATAACCTTCTGTAACTTTTGCAACTTAATACTTTTATGGAATTATAAAACTGCATTTACTTTTCAAGCTACCGAGGTGGTGATTAACTTGTAACAATCGCCATCTAACGTTATCTAACAACATCTAACGGCTTCTAACGTTTTTTGTTAGATAACGTAAGATGGCGTTAGAAAGCGTTAGATAACGTTAAATAGCGATTGTTACAAGTTAATCGCCACCACTGTATAATGATACCTTAAATGAGAAGCTAATTTATACTCATATTTTATTAATTTCAATTCAAAATATTTTTTCTAGATGAAAATTAGATTAGATTTAATTTTTTTTCAATTTTTGTTTACCATTTGTGCTATAAAAACTGAACGAATCATTCAGTATAAAAAAGTTATATTAAACTCAAATGGAACAATTAGTTTTGAAGACGAGTTACATAATGAAATAAAAAGCTCAACATATTTAATTGCTGTTACAGTGCAAAACAATGCTCATTCCTTACCTACATTTTTAGCAACTTTGGAAACTTTAAAATGTCCAAATGAAAACCAAAAATTCCATCTTTGGTAAGTGTACATATTTTTTAAAATTTCAATCAAAACTAAAATTAATTTCTATACTTCAAGGTTTATTTTTGATGAATGTACAGATAATAGTTATGAAATATTCACAAATTGGTTGGCTAAGACTCGACAAATTTTCGATTCAATTTTAATGATAAATACGATGAATGATAAACAAACCAAACAAAATCATGTAATTTTATTTATATAAAAATTTATTAGTTAATAAATTACTTATATTCTGATTTAAGCCTGAGCTTGAGTCTTTTTACTTTTCATCAAATCTCAAGATAAGAGCTATGGCTTATGCTTTAGATAAAAAATTTGATTACATACTTTTCCTTAATGGTGATACAATTTTATTAAATACAAAAATAGTTGAAATTTTAGTTAGAAAGCAAAAGTAATTATTTCTAAATATGACACTCGTTTTATTTTTTAAAATTTTAAAATTAATTTTTATTAAGGCCTATTATAGCTCCATTATTAACCTCCAGCGAAACGAGACATTCAACTTTTAAAGTGATTAGTGGTGATGAAGATTACCAAAGCAAGTTTTATTCGTTAATTTATGATCGTATCAAACTTGGTTGTTTTAAAATTGATCAAGTTCAAGAATCATTTTTAGTCGATTTGAAACATCCTAAAATATCTCAAATTTTGAATTTGAATGTTCAAAATAAATTGAGTGATGATGAAAATTTTAGTTTATTTGCACAGGATTTTAAAATACCTTTACATGTGTGCAATCGAGATTTATTTGGTTATGTACCTGATTTTATAAAAAATAAACACGATGCTTTTGTTCACATGAGGATTGAGCACTTGTTAAAAGGTCCTAATAAGACATATAATGAACCATTGAAAGTCAGTGATAAAATTGATGAAGACTTGATTCAAAAAACTGAAAAGTCAAAATTAGGCTTTGATGAAATTTATATTATTAATCTTGAACGCAGACCGGATAGACGTCAACGTATAGAATCAGCTCTGGATGACTTAGGAATATCATACAAAACTATTCAAGCTGTTGATGGGCGTCAAATTAATGAAGAATATATTAAAAGTCTTGGTATTAAAAGTTTACCAGATTATAGAGATCCTTATAATGATAGACCATTAAATTATGGCGAAATTGGATGTTTTTTGAGTCATTATTTTATTTGGAAGGAGGTAACTTATCTTTTTTTGCTCAAATATTATTATCTATTAATTAATTTAAAAAATGTCATCAATTTATTTTTAATCAGATTAAACTATAAGGCCCTAACATACTGTAAATGACACTGAAAAAAAAATTATAAATAATGTGAAATTAAACATGAAGTTATTACGAAAATACAACCGTAAATCTCTGTTTTCTAACTAACTAAGCTAGCTTAAATTAGCTAACTTTTTTGAAAAACAAATTTTTTTTTGGAGAGTGGAGAACACGAATTTGAAATCCGTTTTTCATTTTGAGGTTTACTTATTTAAATAAAAATTAAATAGGTTTTAAAATACATCAATTTTACAACTCTGGTCATTCACAACTTCCATTTGTGAAAGTTCATGAATTTATATGAATTTTCATGTGTATCATGATTTTTGATGAACAAACTTTTTTCTTTTATCGCTTTTCATAAGCTTTCATCAAAACTCGTTGAATTTCAGCAAGCTTCATTAAGGATCATGAAAACGTTAATATTCATGAAAGTTCATGAACTTTCACAAATGGAAGTTGTGAATGACCAATATTGTGTGTCGGTAAATTTTCGGAATTTTGAAAAATAAGAATTTTTCGATTCCTTATCATTTTTTGGCTTTATCAAGTGGATAAAAACAAAAAAAGCGAATAGGAATATATTAACTTTACTGCAATATACCTAGAATTTTCTTGCCAAGTAAAATCGTAAAATTACCGAAATTTTCCTAATTGGAAAAAAAATAGTCATGTTATTTTATTTATATTTTTATTCTACAAACTAAAAGAAATTTAGTTTTATTCAACTGAAAATCAAATTTTTCAAAAATAAGAAAAATTGTGATACCTCTTGAGTCGAAACCCTTTGGTTACTCTGATGCAATGACTCATATACTCTAATAATGAATAAAAAGTTTTATGTAGCTCACACAATAATATAGAAACAGAAAAATATTTTGTATGCTTTTGATATTCTATTTGTTTTAATTTGAAATTTTTAGTTTCTTATTTTCAGGAACTTATTTTAATGTTTAATTTGAAACCTTTATTAAGAAAAATAAAGTTTAATTTAATACAATTTTAAACTAGCATAATTAATAAATTCTCCAATTTATTAATAATAATTATTTTTTCAATTTTATAAAAAAAGATGGTTGAAAAGAAATACAACAAAATAATAATTTTCGAAGATGATGCTAAATTTGTACTAGGCTTCAAAGATATAGTTAAAAACTTAATGAATTCGATCAATGAAAATAAAATATCTTGGGAACTTTTGTAAGTATATGGTAATTTAAAATTGATAGGAGTTAATTATTTAAGAAAATTTTTATTAATCAAGATATTTTGGTCGAAAAATAATGCGATTTAAAGAAGAAGCATGGAATTATGATGTTCCATTCTATAAAGGATATGGTTTGGTTATACCAGCTTATTCACATTGGACAGTTGCATATTCATTAAGTTTAAATGGTGCTATAAAGTTGCTAGATCCAGAACCACTCAAACTAATGCTACCTGTAGATGAATATTTACCAATTATGTTTGATAAGCAACCAAATGAATATTGGTCATCATTTTTTCCTAAAAGGGATATTATAGCATATGCTATTCAGCCTTCAGTTATTTACCCAACTCATTATACTGGTGAACCTAGTCACGTTTCCGATACTGAAAATACGCCAATTTTGGACACAAATAAAATAGAAGAAGATTCGAAAGAATCTTCCGAAATCAATTTTGACCAAAATCTTGATAAATTAGCCAATAACCGAGCTCATTTAGAGCTTTAATTTTTTTTTTGTTTTGTGTGTTGTGTTGTAATTCTGAATTTTACTTTTTATTTTATTTTTTAATAAATTGGTTTGATTAAAGTTTTGAGAAAAATTTTCATTATCTGAAGAATTTTGAACTTTTGGAATTTTTTTTACAAAATTTTCCATAAATTATCGGTAAATTTTAAATTAGCGTTTTTTACGAAGAATATTCATCGTATCATAGCAGCACTTTAATTAGGTTTACATAAAATAATTTTTGACAAGAAAAAATCAATACAAAATTGCTAAAAATTTCAATTTTATCGCTAGCAAATTTCCAAAGAGCTCTAAAATTAAACTCAAATTCAATTTTTTAAATATCATTTTTTTTTATTTTGACTACACTGTAACATCAGAGAATGCAACTGTACAACTCGGAAAGAACTTCTTCAAATAAATGAATAAAAAGTTCCAACAAGCTGGTCAAAATAGAATTTGCTTATTTTACTTTAATGAATTTCTTTTTCATTTTTTTTTTATTAAATTAGGAAAGCAATATTTAAAAAAAAAAAAACAAATTCGATTTAAATCAAATTAAATCTTTTTAAAAAAAAATTATGAATTACTGAATGAACAACTAAATAAAAAAATCAATTCCTTATAATTCTTATTTTTTTAAAAAGCCTTAAATTGGGAATTGAGATTAAATAAGTAAATGGAACCTTTTCTGATATTTCTTTTTTTCTAATAAATTTTTAAAAAACAAAAAGCCAGTTGCCTTAATGATAAACACAAATAATAAAATAAATAAAACAAACCATTTTATCGAGATTAATATTTAATAATCTTCATGATTCCTTTTTTTTTTTTCTTTATATAAAAATTTCAATTGCTTCAATTATGTTTAATGTTCGTGGAAAAAGCAGAAAATAACAAAAAAAAATATATTACTCTAATTGCATAAAAATGATTAAATTTAAGAAATAGATGAGATGAGTTCCTGAAAATACTTAAATTTCACTATAAAGATATCGAAAGCTTTTTTCGAATGATAAATTTCTAAATATATTTCTTTCTCCTTTTTTCAATATAATAATCTCACCTTTGATAATGCTTAAAATTCTCGTGAGATTCTCCTTATGGTTTTTAAGTATTTTAGTTTTTATATGGTTAATTTATGTCATTATGTATCATTCAGACTGTCCAAAACAGCCTTCTTCTTCTGATACTTCTATTTATCCTAATGAACCGAATCAAATTCGAGCACCTAAGGTGAAAAGAGTATTTTCATACAATCGTGAATTACCAATTATTTTTGTGTCTGGCATACCAAGTTCAGGTTTGGAGCTTATGAGATCTCTTTTAGACCAAAACCCCTTAATTAGATGCACCAAAGATTCCGAAATTATTACAAATTTAATTACACGGCGATATGAATGGGTTGAATCTAAGGTAGAAAAAGAAAGACTAGAACATGCAGGTATGACTGATGAACTCATAGATGATTCTGTAGCCGCTTTTATTTTGGAATTAATTTTAAAGCAAGATAAAATAGCCGATCATTTATGTAATAAGGACTCGGGTATCTTTACAAAAGCTAAATATGTGAATAAAATACTTCCAAATAGTAAATTTATTTTAATGGTCCGTGATCCGCGTGGTACTGTTGACTCACTGATAAGAAAAAGGGACTATTTTTCAGCAGTAAATATAAATAATAATTTTGAAGATGGCCTAGTCGGATGGAATAAGGTTATGAGTGAATATATAGATAATTGTAAATATCTGGGTAATCAAAAATGCAAAATTGTTTTTTATGAAAAATTGGTCTTGGATACGAACAAAACTCTTAGGGATATTGAATTTTTTTTGAATATTTCAAATTTAAATAAAAAGATGTTTAAAAATTTGACCAATTTAAATCAGAATCCAATAATTATACACAAGAAAAATTTGTTTAAATGGTTTAGACAAATGACATCAAGCATTTGGGATCGGATTTCTGATTTGGTGCCTATTAATAAACACTTAAATTATAATATTAATGAAAGAATTCCACTTTTTTCCATTTATGATAATTTAACTTTTTATTAAATAAATATTTTTTATTAAAATTTGCTTAATTAATTATTAAATTTAATAGTTTTATTGTCTCTTTAATTGACGGTTTTTAAAGGGTCAATTAAATATTCAAAATACTTTCTACAGATTTAAGAAGTGAAAAATAGTTGTGTTATGAGTCGACTAGGAAATCATTAAGTCAACTCTAATCGACTTTCCAAATATTCGAGTTGACTAAAAAATTCTACCAAAAAATTCTTTAAGGCTAAAACTTGAAATTTAAGCTCATATTTCTTTTTTATTAAATCAATTGTTTATAAAAGAATTTTATATCTGAAAAATGATGTTTAGGACAATGATCGTTTTATTTTTCAACTTTTGATTAATAAAAAAAGAAACAAATATTCTATGTAGAATATTTGAACCGCATTTTCACGTAAAATTAAAAAAATTAATAAGAAAAACAATTTTCGTATGTTTCGACTTATACGATTTTAATCGACTTTTAAAATAAACTATTCGAAAAGAGTCTACTCGCAAAATTTTTAAGCCTACTTTCAGAAAAGTCGATTAGGCGAAAATAAGGTCGACTATTACCCGAGTCAAATCACAACACAAACAAATAAGATAGACAAGTTTTCGAAATTTTTGGTCAATTATAGAATAAATTTTACATAATTTTTTGAAAAAGCCAATAGAAAAAGAAGTAGCGTTCAGATAGATTGTGGAAAACGCTGCATTGGAAAATATAGGGGATGTATATTTGTTTTAAACTAAATTCAAAAATGAAATGGCTTCACTCTGACGGCGTTTGTAAAGCTAAAACCCATCCTTACCTCTTTTAATATAGAACTTAACATCATCTGAAATAACCAAGTATGACATCGACAAAAAAAGTTGGAGCAGTTTGATTACGAAGCCCAGTCGATAATGATTACTTTTACCATTAGCTAGGGTATCATTGTAGAGTTTTTCTTACGCTCTTTCATACGCATTTTCTGATAAAGTTTGAAAATATTCCTTTTTCAAGAATCCTACAGAATAGTCTAAAGTTTAGATATTTTTAAAACATCCACTCCTCTTTTTTGACAAAAATTCTACATGCGGCTACAGGAGGAAAAAAAGGGAACATTTTTAGGGAAAGAAAAAAATATTAAAAAGCTTATTTAAACCGCTATTTTTAGCTTTTGAAAGCTTTAAATAGTTTAAGAATATTAGAGAAAAAATCATGCTATTAATGAGTGATACTCTTATCGCTCAGATATCATATTCTCAAATAGTTTGATGTAAATGTATTTATTCTTATCAACTTTTGAGGTACAATTATTTATTTAATTTTAAATAAATTAAATTTTTAAAAAGACTTATTGAATATCTAAGTATTTAATTTCGAATAAATTATTCAAAGATTTTGAAATCATAAAATTGCAAGTTGTTTAATTTTGTTTTTGTTGTTATTTTAACAATCAAAATACATAATACGCATTTTTGCAAGCTATTTAAAAAAAAAAAAATCTAAATTAAATATATCAAGAAAAATTTTATTTTTTTTTTGATATTCAACTCCAATTTGAAAATTTATGCTTGGATCAATTTAAAGACTTTAAGAATTAGAATAGTTTTAACAAACTATTAAATTTAACATTTCAAAAAAAAGAAAATAAATTTTATTTTTGCATGAAGAATGGGATCGAGTTCTTCAATCCTATTAACAAAAGAAGAAATTCAAAACATAGCTAACGATACTGGTTTCGCTCCGAACCAAATAAAGCGCTTGTATAATCGTTTTACCACGTTGGACAAAGACACTAAAGGTTATTTAGATAGACAGGATTTGTTAAAAATACCAGAATTACATGTTAATCCATTATGTGAGCGAATAATCGAAGTTTTAGTTGATGACCACGGCAGGGATGGCAAATTAAATTTTAAACAATTTGCTGCTGTATTTTCCACATTTAGACGAGGTAAAGTCGAACAAAACGATCTAAATAGCAAACAGAATAAGCTCAAATTTTTATTTGGTATTTATGACCGTGACAAAGATAACAAAATTAACAAAAGTGAATTATTAAGTATTTTGAAAATGTTAGTTGGTAGTAATATACCCGAAGATCAAATGAATTCAATAGCTGAGAGAACAATTACAGAATTAGATGAAAATGGCGATTTGGTAATCACCTTCGAGGAGTTTTGTGAAACATTACAAAAAATTGATGTCGATGAAAAAATGAGCATGAAATTTTTGACATAAAAAATAAAATTCCATTTTTTTTGTTTTTAAAAAAGTTTTTGATTTATTTATCTAAAAAAAAAAAGAATTCAATTTTATTTATAAATTTCGTTATCTTTCATTTTAGCTAGTCAAAAAAGTTTTTTTTTAATTATTTATTTTTTATGGTTTTATTGTTGTGTTGACTTAAGCTTATTTCATAGAATAAATCATTTTAATAAGTTTATACTTTAACTGGGATAAATTGAGAACCTTAGAAATTTTCGTCCACATTTTTTTAAAAAATATTTTCTTGTAATCCATTTTTAAAGGAAGTAAATTTAAAATGAGAAAAATTACGAAAAATATTCTTTTCTTTAATTTAACCAAAATTAAGTTAAGCCTATTCAAATTAGGGGGTTGAACCGAACCTAAAACTTTAAAAAATAATTAAGCCTTCTTTATAAACAAAAAAACACCAAAATAAACTCTTGATCATAAATTGTTTTTAATTTCCATTAAATGACTATGCGATAGGGGCTTACCATCAAACTTTAGAAAAAAGAAACGTAAAATTTTTAGAGAGAATTAAAACCAAGCTGGTCCTAAAATTTAAGGCTGGTAATAGCCCAATTGTTCGATTCATTGGATGGAGAATCTTTAATTTTGAGTTAATTAGCAAGCTTGTTGATTCAAGGGTCCGGATTTTAGCGTCCACTCCTGATACAAAAAAGTTTAACCCAAATAAAAAATAAATAAATTTAAAGCGTTTAGATTAGGGTCCGTGAAAAAGCGCATTTAGATTTGAGACTCAAATCTAAGGTGCCCCAAATCATTAATATTAGTATCTTTAAATTTTATTCCTCAATTGGTAAGCGATTCCGAAAATTTCCTGAATAAAAATTATAATGATAAAATCTAGCAAAGATGGTTTCGATTTTTTAGAACACTATTTTTTTTGAAGTATTTCTGTTAAAAACCTTATTTTTAGTCATTTTTCATTAAAATTTAGTTTTTCTGAAACTTTAGTAACCTTAATTTTGGTTATTATGAATTAAATTGTTCAAAATTAAAACCAATTTTTATAAAGCATGGTTAACTTTATAATTCAAAATATTTTCGGAATATTTTTATCAGAATAGACATGAGTTATTAAGGCTCAAAAACAGCCAAATCTTAACTAAGGTTTATGATTTGGTGCACCTTACCGAAATACAATATCAAGAAGGTCAACTTTCCAAAACTTGAAAGGTAGCTAACGTAAGCTTCTTCATAAAGGTGGAATCAAAATAAGATATAAAAGACAAAAGACCTATATCCTTAACTTCTATTGCTACAATTATGACGATTATTAAGAGATGAAATAATTGAGTATTTAATTTGTAATATCTTTAACATAGTGTTTAAATGACTTTCCTATACAGATGATTTAAAGTTTATAAGTTCGTGGAAATGTCCGATTAATAAATCAGATATATAAAAAAATGATCTAGATATTTTAATCGGATGACATCAAAACATAACTTATTATTTATTTAATGATAAAGATAAAAAACAATCCATATTCTCCAAAAAACAAACCAAGAAAAGGATTTTAGAATTTGGATTAGGTCTTAATGCAAACTCTAAAATAACAGTGTACAAAAGCGGGAACAAAAGCGAGTAAATATCGTATCCGAAACGTACCGAACTGTAACCGTACTCATAAAAAAAATTTAAATAAAAATTAAGAAAAAATAAATTTTTCGAGTCAGTTTGATTACGGGAATGGTATGATTACGATCCGGTACGCTTCAGGTAGGGTACGTCTACCGAAAAAAAATTTTCTAAAATTTTTTTTTTGAATACAGCTACGATATAAGTCCGGTTCTATGCTCTACTACTACGATGTTAATTCCGTGGCAGTCCAATATTTTAGAAATTTAAATTTTAATATATTATCGTAGCAACTTCTATTTTCTATCGTTAGTTTGTTACTTTTTGAAAAAATTTTTAAAAAAATTATTAAATTAATTTTTTAAGTGTTTAGTTTTTTATTAATCTTGTTTCTAATAGCTTTAAAAATCCCTGAATTTGATTATAATTTATCGATTTAATTGTAAATTTAATTAATTTTTCTAATAAGATTTTGTCCTATAGAGTAAAAAAAAAATGATTTTAATTAATTTAAAAAAAGAAATGAATTTTTTATATTTTTCTTTAAGTGTACGCTCACTCCTACTAAAAGCATATTCTTAACATCAACTCAACTTGTATTTGTTAAAGCATATAGGAAACAACAACAACGAAAATTTTAATAATAAAACTTTTTCCTAAGCTGAATAAAAACATTAAAATTATGCTCGATTAAAGTCTCTTTTTATTTTAAGTGAGTTTCTTTGAACGCTTAATTGAAATGAAACACTGGATGAGTTTTGAATGCAATTTTTTTTCTAATTATGAATATTTTGTGTTATTGCAACTTAAAAAAAGAGAACGAGAATATAAGTTTAAGTAGAAAAATTTTAATAGGTCAATGAAATTTAAAAAAAAAAAATTTATTTAGCCTTTATGTTTATCATAAAAATCTAATTGTTAAATTTGACTTTTTACGATATATAAAATACTAAATACCAAGTATATTTATTTCAGCAGAAAATATGAATTCAATGATAATTAAAATAATAAAACTATTATAAAGCAATTAAATTTCTTTCTCTCATTAACTATAATGGGTTTCAAACAAAAAAATATTTAAAAAAGTTTTTCTGAATTATGAAGCTTTTTCTGTTTGATTGTAAGAAACAGAATCCTTAAGGCTTAAATTGTCTATGTCTTTGGTGATCTTGTCAATATTCCTTTTCTTCTATATTTCTATATTACTTATTTTATATGATTAATTTGATCATGAATTTATGCATCGTTTTTTACATATTTGCATTTTTAAGTTTAGAAAGTTTCTTAAAAAAAAGTAACAAATATTCAGCCTTTTTCAACGAGAGCTTTAAGTAAATTTTTTAAAAATTTTAGCACAAGTTCTAGAATTTCACGTTTTCTATTAAAAAAGTGAAAATTGCTTTATTTTGAAGTGAATCATTAGAGTTTATATAGTGTCCCAAATCATAAGCTGTAGTCGTACTTTTCAAGTCTAACAACGTCCCTCTGACTTCACCTATCTCAACGATTTTTATTTTTAATTAAAGTTAATGAGTTTCTCTAAAATTCTACCAGTGAACCATTTTGTTAAAAATTTTTTGCTATCTGAAGTTAAAACTCAAAAATACTAAAAAATGATAGCTCTCTAACTACGGCTTATTGATTTGAGGCACTATATTCAAATAGAATTACTAATTTGTCTTTATTTGATTGGAGGAACCACGCTGAATCGAAATAAATTAATATTAAATAAAATTTTTTTCTATTGAAAAGTATATAGAACTAAGAATTCTTTTTAGTTCTTAAAAATAATAGCATGAGAAAAATTTTTGGCAATAAAAAAACGCTGAAAGCATCTAAAACGGTTGTTTTTTTTTTAAATAATTATTTCAGAAAAAGGTGTTTTTAAGTTTTAAATTTAAATAAATTTTGTGGTTATTGGTGTTTATCGAGCGTTAATGTTTAAAACGCTCATAAAACGTGTTTTTCGACTGTTTTGTTATTCGTATAAAGGTATTGTTTGTGAGTTCAAAAGTCTCATTTACATGATTCCAAACTCTCATTTATGCGCTTCACTCGAGGCGAAGAACCAAATTAGACATAAATTGTTGTATTAACCACAATTTAGGGATGAGGTTGAAGAAAACATAAAAAAAGTGAAAACTAAAATTTAACACATAAAATGATTTTTCGACGATTTAAGTTAAATTAAACAACTTTTCACGTTAATTAATTTTTAAATCATGAGTATTTTTTCAAAATAATTTGATAATAAAAAGACTTATACGAATATTAAAATTTTTAAAATTTTAATTTTTTCTAAATTGAAGCAATTATAAAAAGTTAAAAAATAAATCTTCTTTATAAAGGACTTTTGTTTCGAATTTTATAAATTAAGAGAAAAATTAAAATTTTTTAATGGAATTCTGTTTATGTTTTATTAAGATTTTTAAAATTGTAATTTTGAGGGAAAATCCATTTATGTTTTATTCACCTTATTTAAGTTTTTATCACTTTTTTTATGTTTTTTTCAACCTCATCCACAATTTAGTTACATTTAGTTAAAATAGTATTTTAATCTCGATAAAATCTAATAAATTTTTTGAAAATATCGAAAGTTTCGATATTTTTTTTCGATTCGAAACACAACTAAAGAAATGATTGTTTTTGATAAAACTTTATTTGTGTTTTAATATACTTTTAAAGATTTAATAGATTGGAAATATATTGAAAATTTAAGAATAATTTTAAAATAAAGAAATCTAGATGATAAGCTAAGGTTATTTTTGAACTATTTTTTGTCGAGCAAGGATAAAAATAAATTTAAATTAAAATAAAAATAGAATCGATAGCTTTTTCTCATTAAAGTTTTTCATTAAATTCTAATGCCTTTTAATTTGAATTACACCCCTGTTCACATGAATTTTCATTATATTTCCAGAATTTTTTTAATCAAATAATTTTTTTTCGATTAAGTACCTAATCTTAATTAAATATTACAAAAAAATCAATATATTTTTTAATTTTTATCTTAGATTAGCATAAAAAATGGGCTCGTCAAATAGTATTGTATTAGATCGTACCGAGATAGATGATATAGCTAAAGAAACGAATTTTACATCTGGACAAATAAAGCGTCTACACACTCGTTTTACTAGTTTAGACAAAGATAACCTTGGTTATTTGCGAAAAGAAGATTTATCTACTATTCCAGAATTAAATATCAATCCAGTAAGAGAGCGTATTATTGAGGTTCTAATTAATGACTATGGAATTGATGGAAGATTAAATTTCAAACAATTTGCAAGAGTATTATCTACATTTAGAAGGAAAACTGGGGTAACAGGATCAAATTCAGTTGATAGTAAACTTAGATTTATATTTGATGTTTATGATAGAGATAAAGATAATCGAATAAGTCGAAATGAATTAATGTCTATTTTAGGAATGATTGTTGGCGATAATTTACCTGATGAGCAAATGAATGCTATTGCAGAAAGAACTATTTTAGAACTTGGATTGCCTCTTGAGACTGGAATTACTTATGAGAAATTTTGTGATTGTTTGAAAAAAATTGATATCGATGAAAAAATGAGTATGAAATTTTTAGCTTAAAACTTTAATATCATTTTATTCTTCAGCTTTAAATTATATCTTCCAAGATTTAATTCCATATGGTTATTTTTTCTTATTAATTTTTAATAAATATTATTATTTTTGTTGAAACAATTTTTAAATTTTGTTTATTCAGCTATGAATTTGTCTAATAAAACAAATAAAATTTGTTTTTTTAAAGTTTTATTTTTTTCGCAATTATTAGTGAATTTTTTTATTCAACAGAATTACAAATTATTTATTTATTTTTATTTATTGAAAAGAATTAACCTCCAAATTTGGAAATATAAAATTAAAGTAAATTAAATTAAAGTGGCGTTTCGATGGCCACAAGCTGGGTTAGGTAGGTGTTTTACTCAATATAACACCAGGAGATAATTTGGGAACTCATTTGAATTTTTTTTGACTCGCACAGGATTTGAACCTTCGACCTTCTGCTTGGACGCCCATGACGGTACCAACTGAGCTATCTCCCCCCACTTCTAAATTATAAAGTCAAGTAATCTCTGGATTTAGAGGTGGTTTTTTAAATTCGATATGTTTTAAAAATTTCACATAACTATTATTGTCTCTGATTTAAAGACTTAAATAAAACATAAAAAGTACTTAAACCATCGACTATGTTTTTGTCGATCATTTTATTGATGACTTTTAATCACCAACGAACTCATTAAACCTCAAACTTTTTTCTACAAATCGATACCATATTCATAGAAATTTATATGCTAATTTCCAAAAAAAAACACGGGATGTCCAAATTTTGGAAGGCAAATTCAATAGAGTTTTTAAAAAAAAAACTAAAAAGGAGGAAAAATCATTCTAAATCCTGGGGCGAAACCTTATTTGGCTGGTAAGTAAAATTAGTTTTTACGTAACTGGTATAGACTTAGTATATTGTTTTAATATTGGGATCGTTACAAGGTATCCAGTAGGTAAAATTCACAGGTGCACTTCATGAAGGTTATGAAGGGGGCTTTTTGAGTGTTGAAAGTCGTTACATGAAAACAAACATTTTCAACTACGAAATAATTTATATTCCAATAAATATAAACAATACTATTTTTGCAACGTTAGAAAGTTTTAAATGCAGATGTACTATTTATCACAGCTTTAAAATGATTTCAGGAGTCTCTATTAAAAATCGTATTGAGCTTTTTATTTTTGTTTGCTAAGTAAAAAAAAAGGTGAAAATTTTAAAAATTATATTTTTACAGATGAGTACGACAAAAAAATGAGAGTCCACCAATCTCAAATTATAATGCTAAGAGTCCTACTCAAAGTAGAAATAAAAATTAGAATGCAAAGTGAGATTCAACTTGACGGACATCATTATTAAAATATTATTTTCAAATAATTTTTTTTAATTAAAATACTTTGGGATATTTTTTTTATGACTTTGATAGATTTATTTGGAACACCAAATTTAA
The DNA here is from genome assembly GCA_002922825.1 of Brachionus calyciflorus. Classification (NCBI taxonomy): domain Eukaryota; kingdom Metazoa; phylum Rotifera; class Eurotatoria; order Ploima; family Brachionidae; genus Brachionus; species Brachionus calyciflorus. The sequence continues at coordinate 366,213 of NTPY01000188.1, read as the reverse complement.
GGGAAGTTCTATAGTACACTCAAACTCAGTTTTTCGTTATCAAATGTCTGGTCATTTTAACATTTTGTCCCTCAGCCGAGTTTATAAGATTTTAAAATCAAAACAGCACTTTTTTCAAGAAATAAGAACTATGTTTTAATTATTTAATTCTTTAAAAATAAGAAAAAACTACAATTGTACCCTGCAGTACGACATAAAAGTGGTGCAGTACATTTTTTGAACATTTTTTTTAGCAATTTAAGATATTAATCAAATTGAAAAACATGTAAAATTTATTTTTTTATTTTCACATTTCTTAAAAATAAAAAAAGTGAGATAACAAAATAACACTAAAATTCAAATTTTTCATTTTCAATATTGGTTGAAATATCATCCTCATAGTCAGATTTGTACGAAAGATCCATTCTATTATAATAGTAACACATTTGTTTGTTGGTATTTCTTTTATCGTAACGAGATTGTCTGACATAGAGGGAAGGTAATTGTTGTGATTCAAGATTTACTCCATTAATATTACCATTTTGAACTAAAAAACTTTTTGATTTTTTAGCTTTAGTTTTATTTGATGACTGTAATCGGTCGAAATTTACTGAGTTAGAAAATTTCATATGAGCTGGTTGTTCGGCTAAAAGTCTTATTTTAGACTCTTTATGACCAAAAGATGACAAATGTCTTTTCCGTTGAGATTCTTTATCTTCTAGAGCGACTAATTTTATCTCATTGTTAAGATCTAGCATTTTTACCAAAGAAGATCTTTTTACAGGTTTATGCTTAAAAGCTGCAAATTTTAGGTCATTCATAAATTTTCGTTTCAAATTTCCTTTTTCTTTTGGATGTTGACGAGTCTTCCAATAAAATTCCAAAATAGCGACTAAAAAAGACAAGATTAAGCCGACTGATAGTACTACAAAAATTCCACCGACGTTTGCTAGACTTAACTCACTAGCAGAGTCTTTCTTTTTATCATCAAATTTTTCGCATTTATGATTTTGATCTTTTCCCTCTTTCTCCCACCATTTAATGTATAGCTCTTGTAAATCACCTTTTTCTTGTAGTTGAAGAATGGCATTTGAGATCTGATCCCTCCATGGAGAGCCTGGTGGAGTACCGATTCCATAGCCTTTAGTGTCGATTAATCCACCAACTTGCATCAGTTCACAATCACGTTGACGTAAATAGTCGTTAGTTGTCGATTCCAAAAGATATGCAAACCCTCCTTTTTTCACTCTTTCGATACCTTCTTCTGTGGATTTGACAAAAACATCTGGCATACTATTCATAAAATTCCACATTCTTTCGTACGTATGAATTTTCGACTCGCGAAAAAATTGTTGAGTTGAACCTCCATTGAGACATCCGTATTTTATTTCACTCTGTTTTGAAAGTCCTTCAACATCCTCTATGGGAGAACTTAAACGCTTTGTAGTTAGAAAAGCAGCTAAATTAGCAGTATATGATGAGATCATTATTAGAGCAAAAAACCACCAGGCACCTGTTAGAATACGAGCTGAAAAAGATTTCGGATTAATATCGCTACCTTGTTTCATTAATGATCCTATCGTAAACCATAAACTATTTGCTAAAGTAAACTGATTTTCCACTAATTCTGATTCTTTTTTACACGGGTATGGATTTTTCCATTCATATGGAGAAAATCGTGATAGAATAAATAGTAATATACTTACAACTTAATTATTATAAATATTAAAAATTCAAGAAAAGAAATTATTTTAGTAAAAAACCATACTTAAATAAGCTGCAATTATATAAAGCCAAATCTCAATTGATAATGGTGATAAAAATGAAAAAATATTTGGATCGATTTTTTGTTGACGTTTGTACAAAATACTAATGCCAAGATTTAGAAATGGTTTTGTAAAATCGATGGCTTGTTCTCGCTGGAAAGTAATGGTTAAGCCAGCTACAGCAATGTCTGCTTTCTTTTACAAGACTAAATAAATTACACATATATGGAAATTTTTATTTAGTTTAAGTACTTTCTCAATTAGTTCATTAATAATTCCATTCCATTTACCATCGACAAGAGTGCCATGAACTCCATCGGCAACGGGTCTGATTGTATAGTTAAATCCACATATTTTAGATATTTTAACAAGTAAATCAACACAGTAACCTTGATACTTATCATTACCTTCAAGCGTTTGATTGTTTTTAGGTGTCTTTATCATCACGTAAGGAGCCTCCTTGGAATAAAAAACGTTAATCTACTATTTGTTTTTCTTAAATCTACTTTAGTAACAACAAAATAATCAATTATTTATTTTTTTGCTAGATGTTTTAAATCATGAATTTTTTACGCTTTTATTTAAAAAAAAAAAGTTTTTATTTAAGAAAATAATTTTTTTACATTAGTCATGAAATGTTTACCTCTTTTAATGATAGAAAAATTAGATTTGAAACGAATAGAAAGGAATATGATATGATTGAACGTTTTTTGTCAATTTTATTTTTTTCAATCTTTTTGACTAACAAAAATCGATCTGCAAAACACTTAAAAAGACTTTTGGTGTCAAAAAGATTTTGCATAGTGAAGCAAAATTTGCTGCACCTGAAAAAAAAATTTTTAACCTTTTTTAGTGTTAGTGTGGTGTAATCGATAGCATGTTCGACTTCTGCGCTATAGGTCTGAGGTTTGATTATGCGTGAAGCTACATTGAAAAAGGGAAAAAGTTTCTTAAAATATTATCACTATTCGGGCGCAGTTGGTCCTGCTATGTGATGATGCGTTTCGAGTATAACAAGCCACTACTTACGTAGGTGACAGCTTATAGCTCCTGACAAATACGAGTATAAATAACCCAAAAAAAACCTTTTTAATTTGAAATAAGTCAAATTGGTATAACTTTGAACAAATTAATGATTCTTGTGACGAAAACAAACTCTTAGTTAGATGAATTTTTTTATATAATTTAATAATAAACTCGGCAAATTTAATATAGTTTACAAATTACATATTTAATTTTAATTAAAATTAATCTGAAAAGACAAAGATATTTTTGAAATATCTTGTTAGTGAATCAGTAGAATAAATTTCTTAAAAAAAAGCAGACGATTCCCAAAATTATTAAAAAATCTTACAATTTTGGTTGTTACTAAAAGATTGCGATTTAATTTATCCATAATTCTATCTTTTTCTTTAGCATAACTTCGAACAATATCTACAGGATTAGAAGTATTTTTATCTCGCCAAAACCCAACTAATTCTACACCACTTTTATTTTTATCAATGATTGAAAGAGTCAAATTTGTTCTATAACCAGTAGCTCTATCGAATTCAATATTGCCACTGAGACCTACGAATTTAGTCTTTTTCAAATATTCCATGAATTTTCGACCAAAATTCCAAGATGTTTCAGTTTCACATGATGCTTTAGGAGACTCGGGTATCATTTCAAATAAATTCTTTTGTTCTATTGTCTTACCTATCAGCATGAATGCATCATGAATAAATACAGCTATGCTCTAACAAAATAAAATAATCCCAATTTTTTTTTTCTAGCTAAATAAATACAAATTTTCTAACTCACTGGCATGTATTTAAACATTGGTTTATGTGATACCATATTTTTGAGATTATATTCAGCAAATATATTTCTCAGCAAAGCATCTCCAGGTTCAAATACTTGAAAAGCAGTTACATTTGCCGACGGAGTATGCTCAAATATTGAAATATCCAGACTAGTAAATAAATAGTGAAAATATGTTGTCATTAAACCCGTATCCTCAGCCTAACAAAATTAAACAATATTAAACTTAAATTAAGGTAATGGAAATTTAACTTACAAGTTGAATAAATTTATTTAAATATTTAGTTGACAAATCAACAATTATGTGTGATGACCCACTTAATTTAGCATCATGTATTAATACAGGCCATAAAGATACATCGGAACTTAATTTTTTAACATGAACGCGAAGTTTATTGCTAAGAATATTTTGATTATGAAATTCATTAGTACTTGTTGAATTTCGCGGTAGTTTGATTAAGTCTTCTAATCGACTTAAACCACTCGATTCTTGAAATAAAATAGTTACAGATTCCCATTTGAATTTGTCTATAATGTCTATTATAGCTTTCATTAATTTGTTAGCTGGTGGATGAATATTTACTTTATTTGTCTTAGGCAGCGATTCATCTTGATTTTTTTGCATTAACATTGAAATTAAAGTATATTCTTCATCTAATGAATTCCATTTTATTTCAATGTATGGAATGTTAAGAGAATTGGCTATTGAATCAATAAGTCTATAAGCAGAATTATCGCCTATAGCTAGAATAGCTAGTCTACCATCTTCAATATCTTGACAAACTTGGAAAGATTAAATTAGATTTCGTTTTTTTGATATTAATTTGTTTTTATTTAAATTACATTTTTTAGTTAATTTAAAGGTCTTAGTTTTTTCGACTTTAAATGCTGTATATTCGAATTGGAATCTTGATTGACGGAATACTCTATTGACAGAATCAACTGAATACGATATTAAATCCTCAATATTTTCGAACGAATCATCATAAAAAACACCTTGAATAAGATATTTTTTTAATTCAAAAGGAAAATAAAATTCTCCCGTATTAATCTCAACTGATAGAGAATCCTATTTGAAAGAGAAATTTTAAAAATGCAATAAAGGATGCTTCAGAAAAAATGTTGAGAACAAAAAACAAAATTTAGTCATGTTTAAAATGATTAAGAGAACAAATGACTGAATTTCAATTTTAGTCTAATTAATAACTAATTTTAGTCGACTTGACTAGCTTTGTTTAGTTTTGAACCATCTAATCCCTGCGAATTTTACTTCAATTATTTTCTAAATTTAATTGACTGAAAATCTAAATATGGAGATGATGAATTTCTGAAAAGTTCTATAACACAATAAATACCAAAATGTTAGAATAAAAAATCCTGATCAACATCTTGATTTAGATTGTAGATCAATTTTGAGAAAAGATCTTTCAGAATTCTACGAAAAAGGAGATTGAAATCTAGGCAAATAAGCATTTTCTGTCACTGTAAAATTTTATTAAATCAAAAATTCATTTACAATTAATTTTCTTGTTGATTTACAGCATATGAATAGTCGTATTAGCTTTAGAACTCATGAGCGACTTAAAAAATAAATAATTATGCGAAAGAAAAATGCGAAAAATGAGTTCGCATTTTTCGCACTTTCCGTATCTTTCTTGAATTTTGACTTAAAAAACGGGTCTACCTAGTACCCACAGTGAAAAATCTGTTACCCACAACCGAAAAATTTTCACCACAGAAATTCATTTAGCCCTCTAAAAAACTTTTTAACACAGAAAACAAAAAATTTTTACCCTATTTTTAATTATTTTGAAAAAAACTTTTCCCCACAGGAAACATAATTTTAATAAATCAACGAAAAAAGATATTAAAAAAAGAAAACTAACAATCCTCAATCAGTTTTAAGTTCACGAATTCACTTTTTTGTGATTTAAGGTCACTATTAAACTATCCTTATCTTGTAATAACTTAGAAACGCTTTGTAAAAGAATCTTAACTGAGTAATAGAGCTTCAAAAGCTGGTGAATCTTAAGGTAGATTTGATTTTTTTTGTTTTATTGTCCTTTCAATTCATTATTAGAAAAAAAAAGCCGAACAAAATTTGTTTGAAAATGGATTTCCAATAGTTATTAGAAATATTTAAAAAAAATTTTTTATTAAAATCTGTGTTAAAAAGTTATTTAGAAAACATAAAAAAAACGTCAATCAAATTTCCTTTTAGCCACATAAATTTTGTGTTAAACAGTGATTTGTGTTTAAAAGTTTCACACCTGTGGGTAACAGTGATTTATTTGTGGGTAACAGTTTTTTCACTGTGGGTAACCAATAATCTCCTTAAAAAACTCAATTTTTCGTAATTTTTTCTTTTTGAAAAAAATTGAATTTGACTCGAAAGGTATTTGGAAAAATCCCATATGTTAAAAAACGCAAATTTGTGACAGAAAATGTTTATTGAAACGCTTGATTTAAATGAATCATTTATATTTACAGATCTTTATACATGATAATAAAGATTCAAGAATTAAAGATTGTAATTTATTGATATTATAAAGATTTTGGTGTAGTGGTTTCTAAGTCTAAGGTAATTGAATAAAATTTAATTTTACGTCAACGCATAGAAACCGGATATGACCATTAAATGAAAAAGAAATCTTTTTTTTTTACAAGTTTAGTTAAAGCTATTTCAGATCTAAGGGAATTTAATATTTTATCAGTATTTCAATTCAACTTTTAAAAAACTTAGCGAGAAAACTAAATCAGTAAAGTTTCGCTTTTAAAAGAATTTTGTGTAGATTTTTTAAACAATTTGAAAATTAAAATAAATTAAATTGAGAAGGGACGAAAAATATAGTTGACAACGTTCCCAACGAATATATAAATAATTAAAAAATTTTCGCATTTGGTTCGCATTTTTGGACCTTAAAAAAACGCGTTTTTTGTTGTCTCTAATAATTAGAAGTTAGTCGACAATAGACGAGAGAAAATCATATTATTTATCTAAAGAATTTTAAGAGGACTTATCCTCAAAAGCTTAAATTAAGTTTTTTCAAATTTAATGAAGAATAACCTTTATAATCGCGTTTATTATTTACAAACTATATAGGATTATTCTGGGAGAATGATTAAAATAATTAAACATACTAATCTTGAAAATTTTTTGCTCTCTTCTAGCCAAAGCAAACGAAACAATGTATGTTACAGCTAAAAAATACCGAATTGAATGATTCCAATATTTCATATCCAACTAGTTAAAAACATAAAAGCAAACAAAAACGAGAAATTTTAGACAAATTATTAAAGAATCATCTACACCATTCGAGTGGAAACACAACAAAAAAAATTAAAAATAAAAAGAATTTTAATGCTATTATTAAAGTGATATTTCCCGTGTGTTATATTTTCAAAATAACAAAAGTTAAAATTTCATTTAGATGAAGAAATTCAGAAATTCTTGTTGTTAGTAAATTGTCATTTGTTAATTGAATAGAAATTTTTTTTAAAAACCATTAGTTTTTTTTTTAATTAAATTTGAAATTTATTTTTCTATCATTTTCGATTTTTTTTCCCTCAATTTAAAACTTCTGACTTGAAGGCTTCTTGCATGCATTTTAGCGGAAGTTCTAATTAATTGTAAGACTTTATTAATTTTTCTATTTATTTATTTTTTGCATTTTTTAAAACTTAAGATTATTGATTAATTTGTTGCGTAAGAATAGTTTATTTTCGTATTTGATTATCTGGAAAATTACTCTATTAACTCTACCTTTCACTGATTGACAAACACAAGTATTCTCTCAGTAATGAACCACTTATGTTCAAAAGTGAGTTCCTTTTTTCAAGATAAAAGTGTAGATTTTGTCTAATCAATTAGAAAACAATATTTTTTTCCCTCTTTTAATTCTCAAGAGAATCGATTCTCATTAGTAATCGTTTTTTTTTTAAGGCAAATATCGATAAATAATTGTTATTAATAAAGTAGTATTACATAAAATCATTAGCTAAAAGAGCTCAATCGTTTTTTTTCGATTTTTGTTAAGAATAATTTTTGTTAATTTTTTTAAAAGTAATTTTAGTTAATAATCCACAGAATCATAAGCTTAGACTTATGAGTATTTATACACAGTTTATTTTTAAAATGACACAAGTTTTAAAACCTATATATGTCATCATACAGCAAATGGTGCAAAAAACTCCCATAACCTAATTGCTAAACTCAAGCTTCGCAGTACTTTTATTTTTTAAATTCTTCTGTTTAGACGATGGCTCAATATATTAGATGTCATTAAAAAGAAAAGTAAATATAACGCTTAAAAAAGTTACGGGTTAAGCTGGTTAAGCAAATACATATTCACTTATTTAGTAACGAAAAAATTGTCGGATAAATGATTTACCGTAAACGATTTTCTAAATAACTGTGTAAACAATACGAATAATTAAGTTGGTAATAAAAGAATTTGAGAGGTACTGATATAAGAAGTCCTGGTACAAGCATAGATGAAGAAGAGACAAAATATAAATGTGGATGAAAGAATGTCTTGAAAAGTCTAGTTATCAGATTTTTTAAGATTTGTCTATTAATCGAAGCTTAAATTAAAATTTTATTAATAAAATTCTGCTAGGATACTGTGTTTTTACGAAACAATTTGTAAAATTAGCAAAAAATTATTAGTGATGTTGGTTAACAAAACGTTTGGTCGACCAAGTCTGTCAATTTTGGTTATCGAAAATTGGCTAACCAAAAATTTGGTTACCTGAAAAATTTTTTTTTGTTAAATCAATAGAACCATATCCAATTTTTAATTTTTTATATCTTTAAAAAACACTGGTTAACCAATTTTGGCTAACTAAATTTTTGGTTAACCAATTTTGGCCGACCAAATTTTTGGTTAACCAATTTTTTGGCAACCAATTTATGCTAACCGCCTAACAAACATTTACCAACATCACTAAATATTATGTGAAATCTGGTAATTTTACGTACATTTACCAGAATAAAAAATTGTAAATTTACTAAAAATTACCGGATTTTAGGTAACTTTACAAGATATCACCCAAAATTTGGTAAAAAGTAAAATTAAAACGAAAAAAGACTCGCGATGGGGAATCTGGAATTTTGAATTAATTGGAGAAAGTAGTTAATTCAAGAACTCTAGTCCACACTCCTGTCACAAAATTTCACTCGATTAAAAAAAATTAAAACGGAATAGTTTTCTTACCTTAATTTAAGAAATTTAAATCAAAAAATTTCTTTAGAATGTAAGAATTTGAAAAATCATTTTAATCTAAAACATAAAAAATATACTTTTTTTTACTCATAAAAAGACTTTTACAAAAGATTTCAAAAAACTCAATTAGTCTTTTATGAGTTTGAAAAAAATATTTTCTTAAGGAATCAGAAGCTTTTATCGGGCTTCGAGTGTTTTGTGACCACATGGTTACGCAATAAGTGACTACAAGAATTAGGTCCACTTGGTGACCAAGAGTTTTTTTTGGAGTTCACCTAAACTCTGGTCACGTAATATGTGACCAAAAAAAAAATATAAAGTGATATATCAATTTTAATAAATTTAATTTTCGTGACTAATCCAAGAATTAAATGACCAGAAAAATATTTTTGTAGCCAGGAAAAAACTTAAGTGGCCAATTTTAAATTTATGTGATCAACAAGTTAGTTGAGTTTTTAAAATTCTAAAATTTCCTTAAATTTTTTGTCTAACGGTGAAAAAAATTGAAGGGAAACCATATAGAAACAAAATAATATGAATAAAACTTCAAAAGACTTTAAAATTTTATTTTTTTATCAAAAAAGACTATTTAAAATTAAAATTTGAAACTTAAAATTCGAAAGACAAAAATTCGTTGGCCAAAAAAAAACTTATTATTAAAAATAAAGAATATAGTAATAAAATTGCTAAACTAATGGTTTTTTGATAAATATTCGAGATGTGAACAAACTCCGTGTCAGTGGATAATGTGAACAATTGTTCACGAAGAAATGTGAATATATGTATCAAGCCTAGAATATGAAAATTTTGGTCGCATAAATCAAAAGTTGTTCACAAAAGCTTAAGCAGACTGTCAACTTATTTCAGAAATGTGCTGTAAAATCTACTGACGGAAGATTTTAACAAAATTAATCAATATTTAAAAAGTTTACAGTACAAAGCTGAAATAAATTAAGGAAAACATGAACAGAAACACAACACTGTTCGAATAGAAACGAACATTTCTCGAAAATAAACCTACACTGCTCGAACATTTGTTCAAAACATGTTTGAAAATGTTCGAACACGTCGTTAACTTATTTTAGCTTTGTCCCGTTTAAAAAAATAAACAAAAAATAAATATTAATTACACAAATTAAATAATGGCAACTTTTTTTTAATAAAGCCTTTTTCTTTTTAAGTTTAAATAAAAATATCCAAAAAAAATTATATAAGAATTTAAAAAAATATATATTAGCCTTATATAACTATTTTTACTGAATCTAATTATTCGAACTAAGATCGAATTTTATAAAAACAAATGGTCGTGCAAATGTCCAAATTTAATTAATGTAAATTTTCAAAAAGTTTCAACCTTCTTTTTATAAGAATTTTAGACAAAAATATTTGGAAAAATATCAAATTAAGCTTAACAGAGATTTTCCCAATTTCAAGGAACTAAACTGGTCACTGGATTTACCAAATTAAAATTTAGTTCTTAAGTATAGATTAACCTTTTGTCGATGTATTTGGTTTTAATTTTTTAAATTTTATTTAATAAGGGTTCTTTGGCTAATCTAATTCAAACTTGGAAAAAAAAATGTTTCGTTAAAAAAAAAAGTTGCCAATTTAGGCGAAAAATAAACAAATCGAATAGCCTAATTTTTTAGGTAAATTGTATAAAACTAATATTGACAAAATTAAACAATTTTCAACAAATTCTAATTGGGTTAAAAATAATTTTATTGAAAATTTTATTGAGTAGTAGATCAGATAAAGATAGGACTATTAACATAAAAAAATCATGTAATTTGATTATCTCGACATTTATTTATTTTGTTTAAAGTTTAAAGCAAAATAGATTTTACGTTTCCGGTAGTAAAAGGAAACTTGGTAATAATTTTAAATTTTAAAATAATTAACCAAACTTTAAATTAATTTAACTTTAAAAAACCGTATTCCAAATTTAAACTGAAAAGGATTGCAGTAAAAAAAATAATCCAAAAAATTTTATTAAAAAGCATTTATCGTCTGATTAGACCTAAAATACAAAACCGTAATACCGTAAATCATGTTTATTTTATGAAAATTTGAAAACTTTTAAATCAAGTTATTGCTTAATGATTCAAATAAATAAAAATTTTATTATTAATCTTTAGCTAATAAAACAAATTTAAAACAAAGAAATAAGAATTAATAAATATTTTGTCATAATTCTATTTGAATAAAAATGAGCATAAATAGATAAAAACAACAAAAATTAATTTTCAAAAAGTGATTATTTTGGTTAAAGAACTTATTAAAAAATTTTTCTTCAAAAAAAAAAAAATGTTTTTTACATACTCAATAAGGAAGGAACCTCGATTGATTTCCTCTTTTTTTAACTCGCTCTCTTGTCGAGTTTTTGTTTTGTTTCTACTTGAAATAGTGTTTATTTTTGCTCATTGATAAACAAATTCGAAAAACAAAAATTACGGCACTTGATAAATATTTATTGATAAAATATTGTCAAATAATGATCGCTTCGAGCTGTTTTTTCTCAAAAAATCTTAAAAAACTCTTATTTCCTATTTTTTTTTAGTGATAATTAAGTTATATATTTAATGCTTGTCTAATTTTTAAAATTTACAAAAATTTTTCTTTAAGCCTTATCTAACATTTCATTGATTAGTTTTTAAAATTCTTAAATTAAAAGAATCCTTTTTTATTGAAAATGTTCTCTTCTTAATTTTTAGATTTTTAAATCTTTATAAAATCGTTTTTTAAAATGTTTATATCAGTATTAGAGAGTAATATGAATTTTTGAGATTCTTAGATCTCTTAAGTCGTTTAACGTCCTAATATTAAGAAAAATTTTAAAAAGATTTTTTAAAAATAAAAAAAAAAAACATTAAATCTGTCTTGAAAGATGGTCAGTTAAATCTTAAAAACATATTTGGCAAAATTAACTTGGCATAGTTTAATCTGTAAATAAGATAGGTTATTCCTTTGAACATATTTTTTTCAGCTTTTTAAAAGCCTTTTTTGACTACACAGCAAGTTTTTAATGCGTAACGAGGATTTCATCCATTAATGCGTAAAAAAATGTACAATTGACCAATATAAATATAGGAAATCTTATGCATATATATGAGTGAAATCCTAAAATAAGCGTTTTAGTTCATATTAACTGTTTTTTACACATAATAAATTAGATAGTGTTTTTACCAAATGTACAAATAAGAATCAGATCACTGAAAGCTTATTTGAAGTATAAAACGTAAAAATTGCTGCTAAAAGTTTAAGGTGGTTATTCAAAAATTATTTTAATTTTTTAGTTTAAACGAAATTTTTGTTTAAACTGTTTCCTCAAAATTTTTTTCAGGTTTCGGGTTTATTTTTTAATGTCTCTTTCAGCATTTTTTTTAAAAATCAATTTGTTTATTTATAAAAAAAGAGTTTTGAAAAAAATTTATTGAAATTAATTAATTTATTTAAATTTTTTTAAAAGTGTTTACTAAATTAGTTTTGAATTGATTCTTTTTCATAATGATCATCACTAGTTGATTCAATGCAATTATGATCAGTATAAGAGTCACATTTTTTGAATATCTTTTTTCTAGTTATTCTATTCATTGAATTTCGGGTCTTTTGGCTGATTAGAAATCTCTTATACTGATCGATTGGTGGCAATGAAGAACTGCGTGAATTCTTTTCAAAATAATTTATATATTCTTTAGGTTCAATTAATCTAATTTCATTATTTAAATTCAAATTTTTAATATTCTTTGATCTTTTTCTTGTTTTATGGTGACACATTGCAAATTTAAAATCTTCAATCATTTTCTCTTTTAAACTTCTCTGTATAAACAAAAAAAATTTTTAATAATTCATTTAGAAAAAAAAAACAAAACAAAAAAATTAGTAAAAAAAAAATAGTTAGTGGTGTTATTTCAATCAAATGTTAGAGTCTTAACTTAAAGAAAAAAACTAAATTACTTAGAAATTCTGTTGATTAAAGCGGTTAACAGGGCCCGAGTCAGAATCGTACATATAAGGATTCGATAAATAATTATCAAATTTGGAATTTTTTGTTTTAAATTTTTTTGGGTCTTCATTTTTTTTAACAAAATTTTCGCATTCGTCTTCGTCGAATCTTAATTTATTAAAATCAGAATCTATTTTTTGATTTTTGGTAAATGGATTTTGAAACTCGGCCCTGAAAAAACTCTCCATTGTTTTTTTTAGACCATTGCTACACTGCTTGGAAAATGGCCGCTGAAATTTTATTTTTTATTGACTTAACAATTAAAAAAATAAAACAAATAAAAGAATTTGAGAATATACCTGATCGTTTGAGACCTTTCTGGCTTTCCATAAAAATTCCAATATAGCTACTATAAAAGACAAACAAAGTCCAATTGATAATACTACAAAAACACCGCCAACATTAGCTAGACTTAATTCACTCGCTGAGTCTTTCTTTTTATCATCTATATTCTCACATTTTTGATTTGGATCTTTACCCTCTTTTTCCCACCATTTAATGTACAACTCTTGTAAATCACCTTTTTCTTGTAGTTGAAGAATGGCATTTGAAATTTGATCTCTCCACGGTGAGCCTGTTGGGAGACCTATACCATAACCTTTTGTATCTATTAATCCGCCAACTTGCATTAAATCGCAATCTCGTTGGCGTAAATAGTCATTAGTTGTCGATTCAAGTAAATATGCATAGCCGCCTTTTTTCACTCTTTCGATACCTTCCTCGGTTGATTTTACAAAAACATCTGGATTTGAACTCATGAAATTCCACATTCGTTCGTACGTTTGAATTTTAGATTCCTTCAAAAAGAATATATCTTAAAAATATGCAAATTTTAATGGTTAATAAAAAGTCAACATCAAAAAACGTTTAATCATTTAAAGTAAGTTCAAAGCCAAACAACGAACAATAAGCGATATTTTTTGATTGTTGATAAAAAAATCCATAATAAAAAAACTTCCTTTCCCAACTTTTCTTCTTTCTTTTCCTTTTTTTCTTAAGAAAAACAAGTTTTAAAAATTTTCTCAATCTATAAAGGGAAGACGACTCAAATGAGATAGTTATAAAAAAGAAGTGTATACATATTTGACTTTTTAATAAACAGAGTAGTTTCCACTTGGAACCATTTATTATATATAGGGCACTTCAGTAAACAGTTTTAAAAACAAAAAGAGATCAAATAGAGCAATGACTTCATATGGTCTATATAGAGCTATATGCAGCCTTTTTAAGCGCTTGTATAGTTTCTCTACACAGCAGTTTACTATTACTACAATTGAAATTCTATAAATTACAGTAATTGATGTATTCCCACCATATTTATTTTTTATAGAGTTTTTAGTTTTTATTTAGTTTTTTAATTAAAAACTAATAAAAATATTTCTCAAAAGGCCCATTTCAAATGGAAAAATGCGATTCTGATAAAATATTCTGACCTTTTAATTATCATGTCTAAAATTGCTTCTAAATAACTTTTGTTCATACTTTTATCAATATTTAGTTTTTTTATTTAGTTTTTTGATTTAGCTCAGTACAAGTTTATTTTGATTGATAAAACAAATACCGTAAAACCTTGTTTATAGCCCCGGTGCTCTACTATTTTTTGATGATCCCCCACTCCTATTAAACTCAATTAAAATTCATACTTTTTTCAATTAAAATTCAAATTAGCCCCGGGTTAAAAATATAAAAATAAAAAAAATCTAAAATTGTGCTTAGAATTTTTTCTTTTAATTTTTGCATTAACCCAGGGTATTTATTTGTAAGTTTTCAAATAGCCCCATGAGGGATTAAATAACGTAAATACTTGCACGTTAGGCTTTATTACATTTTTTACAAAACAAAATCGATTAAATTTAGGACAACCCCATCCCATTTTAAATTCATTTTTAACTTAACCCCAGGGGTAAAACAAATTTTTGAAAAAATTATTTACTAACTTCGCATATAGCAGCAATTTTTCGGATATAGCCCCTGGGACTATAAGCAAGGTTCTACGGTACTCTCCAAACGGTAGTTATTGCTGTGACTAACAGTTGAATTAAAGAAAAAATTGACAATTTTAATGATTAAGGCATAGATATACAAGTAATGCAACATTATTTTTTGTACATTTTCCTAATTAAAATTTTATTTTATTTATTAAGTAACAAAAATATTGATTTAATTTTTTTAGATACAATTTTCAGCTTTTTTTCTAATAAAAAATTTTCCTAGTGGATTTTGCAAAAAAGTTTTAATTTAAGCTCATGATTTTTAAATCAAAAATAGTTTTTCTGTTAGTTCTGGTTTCATATCAAAAAGAAAAAATTTGATATTCCAAATTTGTAAAAAATAAAGATATCAACGATAAAATCCTAAATTTGATATAATTTTATGCACTCTAAGTTGGTGAAATATGTAAAAAAAAAATTTACGTAACGACTTGAATTTACTCAAAAAGACTCAACATCGATCAAAAAAGATTACAAATAATTGAAAATAAACAAAATAATTGCTCAAAATTAAATTTTAAAATATTAAATTAAATACTCTGAAAAATTGTTGTGTGGCACCTCCACTAAGACAGCCATATCGAATATCAGTTTGTCTAGATAAATCATCACAATCATTAATTGGCGTATGTAAACGTTGATTAGTAAGAAAAGCAGCTAGGTTAGCAGTATAGGATGATATTAAAATTAAAGCAAAAAACCACCATGATGTAGCCAATATTCTCGTGCTACATGATTGTGAATGAATATCAACTCCTGCAAGATTGTAATTTTAAAAATTTTGATTAGCATTTAAAAAAAAATTCAAAAAAAAATTCATGCAAATAGCAAAAGAAACATTCATGCTTTTTTTTGTGCAATTAAAATCTTAAGCTTTTTTTTTTCTTTAAAAATAAAATTTACTTTGAAAAAATTTTCAGTCGAACCACTTCGAACTGATCCATATTTTATTTCAGTTTGCTTACTTAGATCGTCAGCATTTTCAATAGGATTTTGCATACGTTGTACAGTTAAAAAAGCGGCTAAATTAGCTGTGTAAGATGATATAAGTATTAGTGTAAAAAATGCCCATACACAGCTAATTAGCCTAACAGATGGTGCACGTGGATTTATATCAGTGCCTTGAAAATTTTACCGGCTTCTATACAATTTTTCTAAATAAAACTTGAAAAAAAAATACCTTGTTGCATTAGAGAACCGATAGTAAACCATAAACTATTCAAAACTGTAAACTGATTTACCACTACACCGGAGTCTTGTTTACAAGGATGTGGATTTTGCCATTCATATGGTGAAAATCTTGCCAGAACAAATAACATGAAACTAACAACTTTAAAAAAAAATTTTAATTAGTAAAAAAATCTTAAAAGTATTTGGAGAATTTTTAAAGCAATTATTTTGGGCGTCTGTACTAATAGCAAGTTTCAATTTATTTCTTACTTAAATATGCTGCTAACATGTAGAGCCAAATTTCAATTGAAAGCGGTGAAAGAAATGAAAAAAGATTAGGCGTTCCTTTTTGTGGTCTTTTGTACAGGATGCTAATTCCTAAATTTAGAAACGGCTTTGTAAAATCAATAACTTGCTCTCGTTGATATGTTATAGTTAATCCAGCCACTGCTAAATCTGCTTTTTTTTCTATTAACTCATTTACAATACCATTCCATTTTCCATCAACCAAAGCTCCATGTACACCATCTTCAACCAATTTAATAGTGTAATTAAACCCACAAATTGTTGAAATTTTAACTAGTAAATCAACACAATAGCCTTTGTATTGATCGTTGCCAATAAAAGTTTCATTATTGGGCGTCTCTTTTCTCATTACATACGGAGCTTCCTTAAAGAAAAAAAAATATACATACAAAAAAAAATTTTAAGTTATTAAATATTTTTTTTACAAGCTTTGTTGTTACTATTAAATTTCTGCTTAATTTATCTAAAACTTGATCTTTTTCTTTTGAATAACTTCTAACAATTTCAATAGATTTTGATGAATTTATATCCTTCCAATATCCGACTAAGTCAACTCCAGTTCTGGTCTTATCAACAATACATAATGTCAAATTTTTCCTATAGCCAGTATAAACATCAAATTCTATATTACCGCTAAGACCATTAAATTTCATATTTTTCATATGTTTCATAAATTCAGTACCATAGAGCCACGGAGTTTCAGATTCACATGACGCTTTAGGAAATTCGGGAATTATATTTACTAAATTTTGACTTTCTATTGTCTTAGCTAGTAAAGATAAGGCATCAAAGATCATTACTGCTTCACTCTTCATCAAAAAAAAATACATAAATAAAATTATAAAAAAACTATTCAATTATAAAAAAATTTACCGGCATATATTTGAACATTGGTTTTTGAGAGACCATATTTTTTAAATTAAATTCAGCAAAAATACTCCTAACTTGTGTGTCATTAGGCTCGAAAATTTGTAAGGCTGTTATATTAGCTGATGGCGAATAGTCTAGAAAAGCCAAGTCTAAAGTAGTAAACATAAAATGAAAATATGATGTCATAAGGCCAACTTCTTCAGCTTTTTCTAGAAATAAATTCAAATATTTTTTATTAAGATCAACTATAATATGAGATGATCCACTCAATTTAACATCTTTAATTAAATAAATCCATTCACTAATATCTTTGCTCAATTGTCTAACTTGAACTCGGAATTTACTGTTTACATTGTAAGCTTGACCATTTCGATTTTTAAAATATTTTCTAACATTCAATTTTATCAAGTCTTGAATGCGACCGAGACCGGTTGACTCTTGAAAAAGTATTGTTATATAATCCCATTTGTAAAAGTCAATTAAATCAATGATAGACTTGACTATTTTATGGGCTGGTGGATGCATGTTTATTAAGTTTGACTCTGTTTTAGATTCTTCATCAGAATCATCTAAAAGCTTTTCTAAAATTTTATTTTCTTCATCCAAATTTTCCCATTTTATTGCAATATATGGTACTTTTAATGAGCTAGATATTGATTGTAAATATTTGAAAATTGGACTCTCTCCAATTCCTAATAATGCTATTCGACCTTCATCGAGTTCTTCACACACTTAAGATTAAATTTAAAAAGAATTTTTAAATGGTTAAATTAAAATTCTTTTGTTTTAAAAAATTATTTTTTTTGGTATTTTTGACCGTAGCCCCAACCATAGATAATCATCTTAAAATTATTGACTACGATCATAGCAATCGACAATCTTGATAAAGATACAAGATGCAATCTCAATCGACGGTTGACGTTACATTTACGCAATATACCAGAAAAAAATTTTTTTTTCAAAAAATATTCGACAGAGATTAATGTAATTGCTCAATTGACGTTATGAGAATTAAAATTATGAAATAAATCTTGCTTCTGAAAAATACTGCATTTCTCGCGAATTAACGGGGTACCTGTACCCGTACAATATTTTTTTGGTACGGTACGGTACGGTCGCTGAACTCAAAAATTTTTTTTGTACGCCGTTAATTCGCGAGAAATGCAGTATAGATTATTCAAACATTTAAATTTTTTAATTTTTAGAAATATTTTTTTAAAATTTAATTCAAGAAAATTGAAAACTTTTATTCTATATTAAAAATATTGTGATAATATCGAATTTTTTATCAGATGACGCTTTTGTCAAAAGTTATAAAAATTTTGCGAAAAGTTATTTTAAGAACATTATTTTAAGTTTTTTTTTTTCCGGGATAATTCAATCACTCAGCAAAATAGTTATTGTAAATTTTTTTTTCTATTTGGAAGAACTTAGGAAATTTAAAAAATTAGTAATTTGTTTCTTTTACATTTGTTGGTTAATTTAAAGCTTTGTGATTTTTCGGCTTTTGTTATTGAAAATTCAAATTGAAAGCTGGATGATTTTATTTGACGATTGATTGTATCGATTGCATATGATACCAAATCTTCCGAATTTTCATGATTTTCATCGTAAAAAACAGCTTAAATTATCAAACGTGTCAAAAATTTTCTAAAAATATAAAATTTTCTAGCTCTAAGACTTACCAATTTTAAAAGTTTTTTTTTCTCGTCTAGAAGTTGTAACAAAAGCGGCTATAATTAACAAGACTTGACTGAACACTAATAACCGACCAGAATTCATAATTAAACTCAATTTAAACTAAATTTTATATTGGCTTATAAAATATCTGAAACATCTTTTTTACAACAACAAAAAAAAACACCTTGTTTTGCCTAAGATCTAATTAAAATATTGCCTAGGAAAAAATTGGCAAATTAAATTTGATCTCAATAAAAAAAAAATTTAATTAATATAAGAAAAATAGAGTTATTGGGAAATGATTCATTTAAGATAGATTCAGCTCGAAACCTTACTTAGAAAATGCCAAAACAGAACAAGTTATAAACAAACAATTTATTAGCTAAAATTCCTTTAAAAAAAAACTATTCGTTTATTGCAAAAATATGTTTTAATTAATTAAATTTGAAATGATTATTTCAATAGAAATAACAAATCCCTTAAACTATGAACACTCACAATAGATCATAAGTGAAGATTTATGCTTAAATTTATCGAGTTTCATATATTAAATAGATTCCTAATTGTTCAAAAATCTGAAGGATTTTCTTTCTCGCAAGTTAAGGAAATTTAAAATACAAATTGAATCCTTCGATAAGTTGTTGTTGTTGTTTTTTTTTCTCTTTAAATCACAAGAAAACAAAATAAATAGAAAGCTATAACCTAATTATTTCCTTTTTGTTTTCATGATAAATCCCAAAGCATTGTGTGTTAGTGTCTAATTAAAGCTTTATTTTTCTTTTATTTTTTTTTTATTATTTTAAAAATAAATTAAATTTGATTTTTTATCCAACATAACAAAATAAAAAAAGAGAACATTTAGGAACTTGAAGAAAAACTAGAAATTCAATTAAAATTATTGAATTTTATTTTTAAGCCGGAATTTTCATTTATAAAAATAAAAATTGATGTATAATCTTGATCAATTAAATTTATTGATTGAATGGAACTTGTTGAATATCGTGAGATGCATTCAAAAAACAAATCAAAAGTATTAAAACTAGTAGGATCAATTAGAAAATTGTTAAAATACTCAATAGCAAGCAAATAGAGTAGTTAGACCTCACTTTTTGATTATCTAATTATCAAAACATTAATAATTGATTCCTAAAGTAAAATTAAATGCGAGATTTAAGTATAACTTTAAAAAAATCTGGGATCAAATTCTAATGCTTTCTTTATTATTCTAGAACACTATTTCAAGAAGTATTTGATTTTTCTTTTAGGATATTGTTATAATAGAAAGATTATTTTAAAAAGATACAAACAAAATTAATCGTTTAGATTCAATTTTTAGGTGTTAAGGAATTGGAGCATTAAATTTCTGGAACATTACATTTTGCCATTATTTTAAATTAAAAGAAAACAAATGATTTTCTATTTAACTTTTAATTGATCTATAAAATTTTGATTGACTCTATGAGTTTTATAAAAGTTTGGTTTAGAGAGATATTTTTAAACTAAAATTAAAAGTTCGAATCATAGAACTTTTAAATAATTCTTTAAAAAAAACTGAATAAAGCGTTATGTTTTAAATACAATAACAAGAATACAAAGATAATATGCGACTATTTAAAGACCTTTTCTTCGATTATAACTACTATGGTAATAATACATTTGTCAAATTACGTGAGTAAAATTTTTTATTTTTGACGTCATGCGACAAATGCATTTCCACTAAAGTTATCTATGGTCGGGGTAATGAATTTAGAGGACGGCAATGAATTAGAACTTATATAAGATTTTCAATATAATTTAAATTTTATTTGAAGATAAAATTTTTTAATCACGGTGTAAAATATAGTAACATGATTTGATAAAAAATTCTAATTAATCTTTGAGTTAAGACGAATTTTGCCAAAGCTGCATACCATTTTAAACATCTCTAGAATAATTCCTCAGCTAAATATATTTTTAACCGACTGGTAGATACAAAATTGATACAGTGTTACTGAAATAACAGGGGAAAAGTCATTTGACGCATATAAAAAAATAAAATATAGTATGAAAAAAAAATAAATAGAGTACATTAATTTTTTTGGTATTGTAAGCATGTAAAAAATTTAACTTAACCATAATGAGTCAATTTAGAGAATAAAAAAATTATTAAGCGCATAACACTAAACAATTAACGCATAAAAAAGGGAAAATAAAGTATACCAGGAACATAAATTTATTTTTAAACCTAAATCAAAATTTAATATAACCCTAAATCAAAATTTGTTTTGGGTGCAAGGTCATTTTATATGATACTTAGAATGTTTTTTTTTTCTTCTATCTTAATTGCTTTTCTTTTTTTTCGACCGAACTCGGACTTTTTTCATTGGTAGAGATTTTACCACAACTAAGTTATTTGAACCTTCATTTTTAACATCTATTTAATTTGAACGATTATTAAATACAATAAGATCATTTGGAGATTTTATTTGATTTTTTAAAATGAGTCTAAATGCTTTTTTTCTTTATTATTTAAATGTTTTTATGCTGTAAATATTAAAGCATGACATTTTTTCTAGACGGTTTTTAGTCGGTAGTAAAAGTAAAGTTTTGTTTTTTTATTCGGCTTTAAAAATATAAAAAAAATATTTTTTTTTCTTTTTAAAAAATATCATTTAAAAATTTAAGAAAAAATTATGTTTTAATACCGCATAAAAAAAAAAACTTTAGTTCAAGTAACGACTAAAAACCGTCTAAAAATCGAAAAAATGTCCAAAAATCGTGGTTAATGCGTAGTAAAAAACCAAAATTTCGATTTTTGACTCCGGGGTTGTTTGGGCGAGTTTACGGTACGGGTACAGTCTGAACCGTAGTCAAAAAAAAAATTTTTTTTTAGTACGGTTCGTTCGTTAGTAATTTTTTATAATAACCAAATTAAACGGGTCACTGTATTTACTTTTTATGAAATTCATATGCGTGACCTGCGTTACCTATTTATATATCCCTTGAATAGTCATAAACGAAATGGGTATCATTGTAGAGATTTGACTGTATTTATAAAGAAGCTCTGACAATTTTACTAAAATTAAAGTATAAGGCTTAGATATTTATAAGATTTTCACAATATAAGATTTATGTTATCAGTGTTAGTCGATATTTTTTAAAGATTCTGCGTTATCTGTTTCTTTTCAAATTTATAATACGCTGTTGATGAAGAGGCTAATTTTTTTAACTGTTGTAAATTTGAATTATAAAAGTTGGAATAATTTTTCGTTATTTAAGTGCGTGAAATTTTTAATTTGGATCAAACTAATATATTAAAAAAAATCTTCTAAAATATTAAAGTTATTTCTTCAACAAAAATAAAAGGCAGTAATTTTTGTAGCATTTTTAAAATTATTTCTATTCAAACTAGAATTTTCAAAAACACTTGACAAATTTAATTGTAATTATAAAACTTAATTATAAGTTGAAAAAATTAAAAAAATTTATTTGATTAGAAAGCTAATTTATTTTCGATACTTTAAAAAATATAGATTTAAAGCTTAGAAATATTTGCTGTTTTTTTCTTTAGCTTTTTGCTTCTTCTTTTTTGCTGATATACTTTGAGGAAAATAAGTTTTAGTCATTAAAATTTTTTCTTAAGTTTATATATGTGCTTGCTTTTTCTTCTTAAAAAATGTTTATTGTCTTGTATGTGACCACCAGCGTTCTACCACCACTTGAATAGTTCACTAATTTCACTTTCTCTAGATTCTTGACTTTTTTGTCAAGAGCTCGTCGATATTCAATATGAGGCCTTACTTGAAATGAATACAAAAGATTAAATTTGTTATGATTTTGATAGCTGAATCATCTTCTAATTAAATCCAGTTAATTTAGTGATATTCTAGCTGCTAAAATTTGGCACCAATTCATCCATTCAATATCGAAGAATAGGAATAAAGAGTGATGAAATAAATTTTTAATAGTATTAAAACTGACTTGAGTTGGATCAAAAATTTAATTGTAAAATGATAAAAACAAGATTGAATTAAAAAAATATTTTATTTAAAAAAAAATAAACAAAAAAGGAATGATTTTATTGAAAATTTTTTTATGGAAAAGTTCATAAACTTAAACCTAAAACCTAATCAATGGAAACGTTAAAATATAAAATTTAAAAAATTTTTTTTTACATATTTTTTTTTTCAAAAAAATTGAAAACAATTTTAGGTGTAAATAATAAAAGCTTGAGTGAATTCAGCTAAATCTATTTTACCATCTTTATTTGTATCCATAGCCTCAATCATTGATTTTATTGCTTCATCACTTATGGCTTCATTTTGATCCAAAAATATAATTTTACACGCATTGGCAAACTCTTGTAAATTAATAGTTCCTGAATGATTATCGTCAATTAGATTAAACAAGGCTACTAATGTTTCTTTATATCTAGCTAAAGCATCATTTATATCTTTATGCTCAGTTGAGAATGTGTATACAATATCACAATTGTCAAAACTAGTCTCATATTTGACCATATTTTTTTTTGAATTAAACTCAACTAGCTTATCTCTGTATTTTAACCATGGAATTTTTTCCATACCCATCGCTTTGGTTAATCCCATTGACCAATCGCTTAGGCTTAAATATCCTGTATTTTTAGGATCTAATTTTTTGAAATTTTCTTTTATAATATTTCTATTTGCATATAGAAGACGCTTTAAGCCTCTAATTGCTTTAGCCTCAAATAATTCAACTCTATGTTTGTCTAATTCACCCATACCTGGTGCTATAAACTGTTTTATTTCCAATTTTTGTTTCGGTCTAATTACACAAATTGAACCTTTGTTTATACCACCACAATAATTGGACGCTGAAAATATTGTTATGCATTTGTTGTTGTGATGAAATTCATAACCTTCTACTTTACACTCATGTGAACGTATTATTAATGAAATACCGTATTTGCCCAAAACTGCATCTGTTACATCAGGTCCAAATCTAAAAGAAAATTTCAGTTTTTAGGATTTTTAATTGCTTTTAAATTAGGAGTATTTATGGTTACTGTTTAGCTATATGTCTCTGTTTATTAAAAATACATCCAGTACCAGGTTGTGGATCAGACCAAAGTAGATCTTGCATCTGTTGTTTTTCTTTTTTTTCTCTATCAGATGTACATGAACTAATGCCATCTAAACTCGGATAACTGGCTCTATTTAATGTTCGAATTAAATCTAGATCTGTATCAAGCGATATACCGCCGTGAACTTAAACGAAAATAATTTTTCAGTAAATTTTTATTCTCTTTATTATTAGAGAGATTTGATATGCTGGTATCAGGACTCAAAAGTTCTAATATTTAGAGCTTTTAATTCTCAAAAGTATAATCATTTCAGAGTAAATAATCTCATCTATTAAAAATCTTCTTTAAAAGAAAGTTTTAATAGCGAAACAAAAGAAGAAATATAAAGAGAAAAATATCATCTGATAGCATTTGAAGCTTATTTAAGATGTTAGTTGAAACTAGATAATGATTAGTTTTTTTTGTCGATTGAAATAGATTTAAATTTTTAGAGAGGGAAACAGTCACTAAATCAACTGATTGATTGATAAAAAAATTTTTTTTCCTTAACAAATTTCAACTTAGTTTTTGGTGTAATTTCGCAAAAATTTTTTGATGTTTTAAATTTGAAAATTTGGTAAAATCCTAAAAAAAATATTTTCTTGCTTAGAAATTAATTAAAAGGTTGTCCCTAAAATGCGAATGCGGAACAAAGTAAGTACTAAAATGCGAAATTTTTAATTTTCTAAAATTTTAATTTTTCTAATACAGTGTATTCCCGATTTAATGTATCTTCAACCTTTTGAACTTATGTAAATGTATGTAATATGGTTTCGGATTTTATGAACTTTCAATATTGTGAACCAGGTTCATAAAATCGGGGATACGCTCTATATATTTTTTTAAATTTTTGAATAAAGATAGCAAGCCTGATTTTAAACGACTGCACTCAATCCTTAAAGTTGAAAATTGTATTTTGTTTTAGTTTGTAATCCAACAAAACATAAAGTATGTTTCTAATTAAATATTTTTTTCGATTCGGCTTATTTTACTTAAAATTTGATTTTTATGCTATTCTAAGTAATGGAAAGCGAAAATGAATGATTCTATTATTGATTCAATTAAGTTTTTCTAATTTTTGCACCTTTAAAATTTTTTAAGATTTTGAAAAATGAACGTTTTTATTTACATCATAATTAGCTTTAATCTTATTATAAAAAACCTTGTAAATGTTTTCATTATAGCCTTCCTTAAAACCAAAAAAAGATTAATTTTATCCCGCATTTTAATATTTTTTCGAAAATTCCGCGTCTGAATTTTAGTGTCACTTTCCGCTCCGCATTCAGCGTTCCGCTTCCGCATTTTAGGGAAAACTTAATTAAAATGCTTATAAACAGTTTTGGATCGTAAATTTTCATTTTAACACTATAATTTTTCAAAAAAAAACTATCATTCACTCTTATTAACGACTTGAATGAAGTTTATTTACTTGAGGACAGTTATTCATCTTGTTATCGAACTCAGCTCTTTCTCAGAAAAGTCTTGAACTATCAAAGAAACTTAGTACTCATTAGTACAAATATTACGAATAAATTAATTATTAAAATTTTCGTAATTTTATCAATTTTTACGAAAATTGAAAATTTTTCGATAGCCTGGAAATTTGCAGTAAAATTTCGAATAATAATTTGGGTCTAGTTCATTAGGTGAACAAGTGTTGACCAAATAGGTGACCAAATCATGTTCACGGTTTAAGTGAACAATTTGTTCACCTAATTATTTTTACCCTGATAGGTGAACATAAAAATTCAAAGAATTTTTGTGAAAAAATTTACGTGAACAATTCGAAAAATAGGTGAACAATTTTAAATTTACGTGAACAAATTGAATTTTAGGTGAACAACTTTTCAAATAGGGAAATCATAAAACTCAATCAAAGTTTGACTTTGACTTTGAAAAATCCTTTTTACCAAAGGCAAGTCTAAGTTTAACTTTATAAAATTAAGTTTTTTAAGTTAAAGTTTGACTTTGGAATTTAATCAACTCTGAAGCGAACATTTTAATAAGTCAACTCTCTTTAATTCGGTTATTCTTTTATCTGTAAATTACTTTAATTCGTATAAAAATTTAAAGCTCATTGCTTTTGTTAATGCATATGCATGTAAAATAACTTTTAATTCGGATTTTTAAACCTGATCAATTCGACATTCGTATAAAATTTTTGACACTCAGTTTAGTTAAAACCATTGTAATTTTTTTCTTTAAACCGTTAAAAAGGAAAATATTTGGCTTTTTCAGAGTCATATTAACAAAGTGATAATTTTCCGTTCGGCGTTTAATAATTTTTCTTCACTTTATTCATCGCCTTCCTTTCAGAAATTTTCATTTTTTAATTTTAAGTTTTTAGGGGAACAATTTTAAAAATAGGTGAACAGTTTTAAATTTACGTGAACAAATTTAATTTTAGGTGAACAATTTTAAAAATATGTGAACATTTTTTATTTTATGTGAACAAAAGTTGTTCATCTATCAGGATAAAAATAATTAGGTGAACAAATTGTTCACTTAAACCGTGAACATGATTTGGTCACCTATTTGGTGAACACTTGTTCACCTAATGACCCAATAATTTTAACTAAATTTAAGTACAGCGCATCTACAAAATCCCCAGAATCGTTACTTTTTTTTACGTAATTTTACGTAATATTTGGTAAGCTTACATTTTCTTACCGACTAATATTTACGTAAGAAAATGTAAGCTTACCGATTTCTGGGGATTTTGTAGATGCACTGTATAATACGTTAGCCTAGATATTTCAAAAAAAATCATGAAAACTCATACGTAAATTTTGAAAGATAAAAGTTCAGTCGAATTTTTCGAACAGACTTGTTTTATAAAAAGATCGTCAGTCTTTTTTATTGCAGCACTGACTTTGAGTTGTATTCAAATATAAATAATCAAACTAATTACCCACTAAAATTTTGTTGATTTGATCTTTGTTTCCTTGTTGGGATATCAAAGATAATAAAGGAAGTAAAACAAAAGTTTGAGCACACTTTCTCATTATTAACTTTGAATACAAACAATATTTAGTCATAATCTCTTCTTTAAAACCAAATCTCACCGAACAGCCATAATCTTCATGATTACCACGATTCAAAAAAAAGCTATTATACTTGCCACCATAAAGTACAAGGCCGTACAAAAGAGTCAAGTAAACTTCACATTGCTGTGAGCCTCGATCAACAAAATCTCCATTAAATAGATAAACATTCTTTTTCGATGGAAGGCCATTGAGATCAAAAATAGTAAATAGATCTATAAATTGACCATGTAGATCACCGACGACATTAACTTTCAATTCACTTTTATCATCGTCAAACTCAGGATCTTCAAGACATGAGATTTCATTGATGTTTGGTAACTTTTTTAAATATTCTATAGCTCTATTAAATATCATAAGGGCATATTTAGTATGTAAAATTTCATTATTCCGAAACGAATTAATTAACTTTACAAAATCTTCTTCATTAAATTCTTCACTTAAGTGAACCCCTGCATAATTCGATTCTATTTTAATATCTTCTTCACTTATTTGCATATAATCATCTTGAATAGAAGAGGAAACGTAACGTGTTACTTCTTCATTATCCGTATGCTTTATTAATTTTATCCAGCGTAGAAAAAATTTATTCAAATTCAAATGATCTTGTTCCTCTGAGTACTCGATTAACTGCTGTATATTGAATGCTGCTTTTTCTCTTGCTTTTAAACGGTCTTTGAAACCGCGAAAATTTCTTTGTATAGTCTCGGCGGCTTTGTCGGCAAAGTCCAATGGTGAACTGGCACCACTATTGCGACCTGATGACATTTTAACTATTGTCATTTAATATTGCATTCAAGAAAAAAAAAATTAAAATATTTTGTTATCTAAATAAATTTCGAAATTTGTTTAAAATAGGTAAAGCATAATCAGATTTGGTTGTTATGCAATAAACATAAAAATATTTTTTTACCTATTCTTTTTTTTAGCCGATCATATCATCTTATTGATAATTTTTTTTAAATTTAAAAAAATTTAATTTTTTTTTTTATGATAATAGATCAGATTTTAAACAGTCAAATAATTTTTTAATTTAGAAAAAATGTATCATAAAGACTCTAAGCTTATCTGTTGTAAATTTTTGTTTGACATTTATTTAAATTATTTCAAAAAATGCTTCTTACAAAAGAGCCAATTTTCAACGTAAAATATTAACAGTGTAACTATATCCTAAACCTTTAATTAATTTATCATTTAACTTATGTATCTATGAAGTATGATTCCAATTAGAAGTATATCAGTTGCTTTATTTGAAAAAAAAATCCAAGAAGGACTTGACTTTGTTTATTCAAAACGAGCTCAAATTGAATGGTTAATTAATTTTTTTTATAAAGCTAATAGAATTTTGGGAATGATTTTGGACAATTCAAAACCTTTGTTTCTTAATGTAAAATGCATCTATTCATCATTGGTCTGATCTAATTTTGAATGTGAAGTAATCGTTTGGAATTTACTTGCTTTACTTGAGTCACAATTACTTTTATTAGTAATACTTTTTAGTAGATGCCACCAAATAATCTTAATTAGAATTGGTGTTATTTCATTTAAAGATCATTAAGAAAATTGGAATTTTTATTTCACAAAAATTTTTTTGTTATTGTCTTATAAAACAACCCGTGAGAAAAAAAAAACGCTAAAAAAAACATTTTGAAACGCCTGAAACACCAAAGAGAAACTTTTTTATTAAAAAATAGGCTAATGACAACTGTTTGAAGATCGCAAGCTCTCCTTTCAGCAAAAATTACAGCTTAAAAAGTTGTTCTGCACATAAAGTATCAAATTGATACAGATATTAAGATAAAATTGATTTTATAGATGTAAAATTGTTTTTTTAAGTTTTGAAATTAATTGTTTAGTTTAAAAAATTGAGGATTGAGTTTGATACTTTTAGTAACATAACTTAAAATATAATATTCAAAATATTCTTTAGTAATCTTAAATATTTCTTTTCTCTTATGATGGTATCAAAACAGTTTGTCCCGTGGTATACCCACGTTATTGTGGCCAATTTTTTAAAGTAAATTGTTTTATTGTTATCACTATGAAACAAAATCTTCTTATTAAATTTTTGTCCTTGGATGAAAATGATGACATTTTTTGAATCAAAACCAAATACTACATTTCTCCCGAATCAAACAAATGTTTTTTCTAAGTATGGTACGGATACGGGTACGCATACATCGATAATTCGGGTGCAATTCAGAATTTAAAAAATATTTTTGTTAATAAATTTTGATAAGTTTTTGAGAAAAAAGTATTTTTTATATATTTTTTGATTAATCTTTGGTTATAACACAAATTTTGTTAAATGTTTATTTAAAAATAAATATCTCTTTAATTTTCTATTTTTATACCATAAATTGTATTTTGTCACTGCAACGAAAACGGTAAATATTTTCAAATGGAAAAATTGTATTAATTTGCCTAATATTATCTTTATGATATTTTACTCACAGTCAGTCACTTTAAAATGAATATAGTAATCTTTTTTCAAATCGTACACGAATTTTTAAATAATTCGCTTTTTGAATACTGTGGGCGACTAAACACCTTCTTCAAGTTGCTAATAAAATAACCCTCCTTATGAAATTTTAAGAAATAAATCTTTTTTCATAAACAAAATTGAAAATTGAACATAAAAAACCAGTAAATGAACCCTTTCTTAAAGGATTAAATTTTTTAGCAAGTCAAGATTGACTTAAAATTTTAAAATCCTATAAAATTCATACATATAATCTGATCCATAAATCTTTGATTTTTTTTAATATAATTACAAAATCTTAGTTGAAATAATTCTTAAAAACTAGTATAAATTTGAAATAAATAAAAACAAAAGGGTTTAGATACGAGGATAAAATCCAATTATCCAATTTCAAATATTTGCAAAATGTCGCTAAAAAAAAAGAAAAGAAAAAAAATTTGCTGCAATTGAAACAAAACAAATTATTTTTAAATTAAATTGAAAAAAAAAATTATTTTTCCATTTTATTAGATTTTTTTCTAGTTCTCTAAAACTTTAATCCCCCAAATTTTCTGACAATTTAAAATTCAAATAGCTTTTCATTTTGAATACCTAATTTCAAAAAGAGATAGGATCTTAGTTTATTCATTCAATGAAAAATGCCACTTAAAACTCTTCAATTATTGGTTAATTTTGGAACCCTAAAAAAGCACAAATTTTTTAATATTGAATTATTAATAAAAAAAAATAAATTATTGAAATTAATCTTGAAGAACACTCTTCATTTTAAACAACATAAAGAAATTAACAAGTGTTCCATTTGATTCGACTTTAAGTCTTATTATGCATTTTAGTGTAATAATTTATAGTGAGCTTGTTTAATTTAGGTATCGTTAAAGTTAAACTTTAAGCACCTCTTTACCAAATATTATATGGAAATTTTTTCTAGATTAAAATTGCTGATATAAACCAATAAATATAAAATTTGGTTGCTCTTATACAAAGAACCAAGATTTTTATTTTATTTTTTGTTTGAAAAAAATTACTTGAAATTTTTTGTTTAATCCTTTAAATAGGAGGTTTATGAAAAAAAAATCAACTTTAAAAAAATCAAATGTATATAAGTTAAGCTTTTTATTTGTATGAAATCATCAATATAAACCAAAGCGATTCGAATAACGATAATATTCAAAAGAGTCCTATTTTATTTTTTTCTATAAACTTGAGTAATTTAATTAAATTCAATTGTAAAAAAAATAATTTTAAGAATTTTTATTGCTACAACAAAAAACAAATTGTAATATACTTTCAGTGATTACTATGTGTTTTTTTTAAGTTGTTTTTTACTTTTTTTTGTTTGGTTTTTTTGGAATTTTTAGAAAATCTAATAAAATCAAAAAAAGAATCAATTTTTTTTCCCCTGTGCTTGTTATACAGATTCAGAAGTTCTCAGCTAAGTAATTTCGATTTTTTGTTGTTTTTTTTTTCTTTCGTCGATTCAAAGCATAATCGGTCCGTCATTCATGAATCTAATCGATTTTTCTTTTGTTTTATTAAACTTTTCCCTAAATCCCTCGATTTATATAAATAAACAAACAAGCAAACAAATAGCTTCTTCTTATACAAGTCTTCTATGTATTAAGTCTTCTATTTGTTTTGAAATGATTTTAATTGTTAAATTTTGCATTGATCCATGTAAATCTATCCTAATTTGATTAAAACATGTTTTAATCGACTCTTTTTCCTCATTTAACTAAAATTCAATTTTTTTCTTTATTTTGTATTTACCAAGACT
Source organism: Brachionus calyciflorus (assembly GCA_002922825.1). Taxonomy (NCBI): domain Eukaryota; kingdom Metazoa; phylum Rotifera; class Eurotatoria; order Ploima; family Brachionidae; genus Brachionus; species Brachionus calyciflorus. Next base: position 335,034 of record NTPY01000188.1, on the reverse strand, counting down.
CTTTGTTGAGCCCTTAAAACTCTAAATCTTTTCTTGTATTACTAATTTATATTATTTATTAAACTTTTATTAAATTAAGAATGATGTTAATAAATAAAATTGAAAGAAAATCATTTTTGACTTAATCACACAAATTGAAGGAACTGTTTGAATCCAAGAGCTGATATCTAGTAATTCTTTATCTCTATCTTTCTTTAAAAATTTAATTTTTAAAGAAAATTTCAATCTATTTAAGGTCGATTTTTAACTCATTTTGTGTTTTACAAAAGAATTTGTTCCAAAAATTTCAAATTAAATTAATTACGATTATGTTTTTTTTTTGATTTAATAGAAAAATATCTTAAATCTGAGGATATACAAGTTCCTAGATCTTAGATATCTTATTTCTTAGATGTTTTCTAAGAACCGAAAATCAATACCATCGCAGATGTTTTTAGAAGAATCTTGGATCTACTAGATTTCCTAAGAATAAGCTATAATAACCAAAAAATCTCTCTTTAAATACTTAATTTTGAAAAAGCACGAACCAATAAAATTCTTAAAAAAAAGACGGTCTTTGTCCAGAAATTATTCATTTTAGCAAAATTTTGGCCGGAAAAAGATAATTAAATTCTCGATTCAAACGACATGTCGTTAAAGGTGGTGATTAGAATTTAAAAGGTTCTCTAACGAAGTTTCTTAATATAATTTAGAGACATGTCGTTAAAATCGAGCAATTACATTAGGTTGGAATTTACTCAAAGTCTTTAAAGATTACCTTTGAGATTGCGTTTATAAAATCTAGAAAATATGACTAGCTGAGTTTTTCAGTTGCACTTATACACAAGAAAATGGCTTAAGCGCATCCAATCATTACAGTTTTAAAAATTTTTATTTAATACAATGCTGCTTGATACTTTGTAACAATCAAAATATAACTTTATACAGTGTAACCTCGATTTTGTGACATGCCAGGGGAGCATAAGATTTATGTCACAAAATTAAATTGTAACTTCGGTTTTATGACAATTATGTAACAGTATCAAATCACAAGCAAAATACATGTTATTGAATGAAAAAAAACAAGTCAAAAGGAAAATAACATCTAAAAATTTAATAATATTTTCTTATTTCTTACCATTTTCAATTTAATCAATAGCCTTTTTTTTGTGGCGATATCAATAGCTTGTCTCGACATCTTGAATATTCACAAAAAGCGAGAAAAAATTATTGATAATTATTTAAATTAAATTTTCACAAATTCAAATGTCATAATATCAAGAAAATTTAACATTGTAGCTATGGTAATTTTCTGCGGAGCACCGATTTTATTTCATAAAATTAAATTGTCCCAAAATCGAAGGTCATAAAATCGAGGTTACACTTTATTTCGTTTCATAGCGTAACATAACGTTATCAAATTTATTTTTAAATTCTATCGAACTATATATTACATTATGTCACCCGATTAAATGAGTTTATTTGATTTAACGGTATATTTTTAATTTCGAGTAAATACCGTACTGTAAATAAATTTTTTTAATGTCACACTAAAAGTCTAAAAACTTGACTCAAATTAAAAAAAATAACAATTATATTAGTTAATAAATTTTCTTTTTTGAATTTGCAAAAAAGATAGCGTATTTAAATTCTACAACTAAAAATTAAAATTGAAAATTTTTGATAATAAAAAAAATTCCAAATATTAAATTTTCTTAATAATAATTCTTATAAAAAGAATGCTACATTAATGTTAATACGCTGATTGATTATACTAGAATAAAACCACTCATTTAAGTAACTTATATAAACTTCAATAAAAAAAATCCTTAGCCCAAATGTTAAAAAACTAATTAAAAAAATAAATATATAATTATTCAAAATATTATTTTATTGTTGTCTAAAATAAGTAATTTAAAATCTAAAAATCATTAAAATTAAATGTTAAATTTAAATGATAAGAATTGGCAAAGAAATAAAAGCAGGGATAGAGAAAAAAGAAAATATATTTAGTTTCTGATATATTTAGTAAGTTTTTAAAGAATAGCAAAAAAAAAGTGATTTACCTTTAAGGTAAAGTTGCTTTTATTAATTTGTTTATTTGAAAGGCAAAATATTTACATTTAAAATTTAGAATAAAAAATTTAATTTAGCATTTCTTTAACAAAAAAAATACAATAGAAAAAGATGTTGATAGTTGCTAGAGAAAAAAAATTATTACAAAAAGTCTTCTATTTGACAAAAGAATTAAAATTAACATATCTAAGTATGTTTTTAGAGCCTAGAATGTTATAAATTAAATATTAGATTATTTTTTATAAGTCGCCTGGTGCTGATTTTGATTCAATTTTCTTTCTTCCGCGTAATAAGCTTATTTTTATCTAGATATTAAAAAATAAGTCTATCATGTGCAGAAATTCAAGCACAAAATCTAGTTATAATCTCTATGAACCCATGACACAATTAAAAAAAAGAAAATAATCTGCTTATAAATGGCATGTTAAAGTTTTTTTTAATTTTTTTTGAAAAACTTCAAAAAATCTACATTAAAAAAGTCTCAAATAAATAGTCTTTAAACTTTTGCATTTTTTAGATTTTCAAATTTTTTTGTAACTTGTTTTACTTTTAACACTCAAGGGTTGTAAATATTTTTAACTTTAAGATTTTATCGGATTCCTATGAAAATTTGGACCAAGTACTATAGGATTTTTCAAAAAAATCCAAAGAATCGCTTTTTTTTCTTCGATTTCTCACTAATTTCCTAAGCTTTAGACAAAATTTATTAAAAATTCCGAAAAAAAATGTGTATCTGCATTCATAATTAATCAAAAAATTCTACCAAACAAAATAAAACAGACCTTAAAAATATTAAATTGAAAAAAGATCAACCAAAATTAAGTTAATTTTTAGATTCAACAGCCAAATTCTAAAAACGAAAAAAGGCAGTTTTTCTCGACTTTTTAAACAAAAAAATTTTTCAAAATATTTTAAGCGGTAAAACAACTAGCTATCGTTTAATGAATAAAAAAGATGGGATTCATTTGGACTCCATTTGTGGCCATTGAGTGTTAAGCATCTAATCAAAACTTATTTATTATATTATCTGAACATTAAAATTTCAAATTGGAATTTCCAGCCAAAAACATAGAATAATAATATAAAGTGAAAAAAGTTTTTCATTTAATTTTTATATAAAAGAAATTTAGATTTATTTTTACCAAAAATTAATTATTTGACTACTAATATTTTGAAAAAAAAATTCAAAAAAATGTTCCCTCATTTTTTTCAAAAATTTTATTAGTTTCAGTTCAGAATCAGTTATTAAAAATTTGAGCGATGGCTATTTTGAAAGAGTAGATTCGATTTAACAAAATAATACCATTAAAGTTAAGATAGCGAGGAAGTTTTGAATTGACATATTATTAATCTATATGGATCCCTAATCCAACGACTCGAATCATTGGGACATCACCGTCAACCTAGTTTATTCAAGGCTTCGGGTTCAAGTCCCCACTCCTGACACAAAAAAGTTTCACCCAAATAAAAAAAATTTATTTATTTCGAAAAAAAATTCAAAAGAAATTTAAAAAATGGCTATTCTTTTTGGAATTACAGAACAAAACGAAAACTTGGAATTGTAATAACTCTTTTATGATGTCTTATCAGAATATTTAAAATCTTAAAGTAGCAAGTTTTCTACAATTCAAATATATTTTTAGAAATTTTTTAAAAGGAATAAAACTTTGATCAAATTCTTAATGCCTAATTTTTTCATGAAAATATGATTATAAAGGAATATTATCTAGGATCTAAAAGCATTTATTATTTAAATAAATGCCTCGAATGCAATAGCAATGACCGTAAGAAACTAATCATTTATTCTTTTTCTGAGTACCAATATACAAAAAAAGAAAATTAAATCTCTTAAAAATTTGTAAGTGTAATAGGACTTGGCTTTTCATGATACTACTAGCAAAATAGAGAAGACTTAAAAATTCCTTTTTTATTTAAATTAAACTAAAAAATTATATATTCAAAAAAAAAATTAATTTAAATTCAAATCGTTTAAGCCAACAAAAAAATATCTCGAATAACCTATAATTACAGTTATAAAATAAATTAAACCAAAATTTAACACAAAATGGTCAAAATTTTGTATTAGTAAAAAAAATTTTTCTCGATTTTCTCTGGGTACTTTTTCTATAACTACGAAGTTTATTTAATTTATTAAGGGTAATATGGGAATTTTCCTGTAGAGACAAAACTGTTTACTAAAATATTCCGTAAGAAGGGAGTTAAACCTGCTGACTAATCGTAAAGATTTTTTATTTCATTAAATCCTTCAATTATTCATTCAAGAAACTATCTTGAAAAACTAGAAGTTAAATGAAGTATATTTACTGAGTTAATTTTCATGAGCATTTTAGATAAATTTATTTTTCTAAGTTAGAAAAATAATATATCATGCGGAAGATTTATTTTCGTAGTGATAAATTATTTTTTTTTGTATGAGATTTGTTTTAAAGATATTAAAGCTTTTTAAAAGTGATTTATTGCCTTAATTTTATTTTAGTAGCCCAAAAACAGCAGGCTTTGTTTTTATTTACGAACCTAGTAATTAATGACTAGAATATCCCTGAGAGAAAATACTTCTGATGACAAGATTGAAAATCTTACAAAAATAAAATAAAAAGAATCAAATTGAAATCGACACGAGACAAAATATTTTTGAAATTAGAAGTAATTACTTTAGATTCCTAGGGAATATGTGTTTTTGAATAAAAGCGAAAAAAAATTCATGAATCTTAAATTTTTTCCTCAACAAAATAAATAAAAAATATTTTCTCTAGAAAATTAACGGAATTAACGCAACACACAAAAAATCCATTTATCTTTTTCCAATGTTTAAGAAAATTAAATAAAAATTATTCAGTTTACTTGCCAGTGAAAAAAAAAAATAAAATAAATTGCTAATTTACAGATAGGAAATTCGATAAATTTTTATGGATTTCAAATATAATTATAAATGAAAAATTTTACATATTTGCATGTGATAGCTTATCTTAGATAAAATTAAAAAATTTAATATTTTAATCAAAAAAAACAAAAATATCGAAAGAAAAACTAATAGCAATTCCTAAAATCCTTTCTCGATCAATCAATCATGCTTTTAACTTTAAGTTGTAATTATTTTTTTAATCGAAAATTTCTTTAAAAAACCCTATTCCGTTAAACTGTTTAGACTAGAATTTTTTTTTAATCTTAATATAAATCTTTTTTCATGATAAGCCAACGAATAGATGGCTTTATTAAAAATTAGATGTAAAACTTAGACATTTTGGAGATCTTCATCTGTCATCTTTAAGTCATGTGTACTTTTTTAACATACGGTTAATTTATAAGATTCCAGACGGAAATATAAAGATTCAAAAGTTTTAGCTGAGCTTTATCCTTAATACTAAAAAAAGGTCTTGACATTATCTTTTAAGATAAAATTAAGAAATTTCAAGATTTTTGATAAGTTCTTAAAGTTAAAGACCAATAATCCATTAAAAAATAAAAAAATTTTCTTTATTTAATTTTATTAAATAAATTATATTTGATTTTATACATAAAAGAATATAATAGTTTTCCTAACAAAGCCTTAGCAAGTTTATCTTTCAGTAATTTATAAAGAAAAGATACAAAACAAGCTATTTTATAAAGTTTTATGACAAAAAATAGGAATGATATTCAATTCGGAAATTGTTTTTAAAGGTCGAAGAATTCTTTTAATTTTATTTGTAAAGAGAAATAATTTCTTTAAATGATGATGATAAAAACATTTGGAAAAATGAGAAATGTTTATATAGAATAGATTTTTATTGATCTCAAGAATTTGGTTTTTAGCCAAAAAATTGTTTAGAACGCTTTGGTTTGTAGCCAAGGTTGTATCTCTGAGTTTCAAACTAAGTTTTGTTAAATACAAATGGCTAAATAACAGATGAATAAAACTCAAGGTTTTTATTCCAAATTAAAAGAAAATATTAAAAAAATATTTAAATAAATTCAAAGCAACTCTTAATGATAATCTAGGTCTCTACAATCAAAAATAAAAATCTTTTTAATTTCTGATGTAAGATCTTTAGGAATTTTTTAGGTATTTCTTAATTTAAAAGGAGTTTTTAAGATTTCTCATTAGATAACTCTATGGTTAGATTTCTTTCTCTTTTAGATTGGCTTTAAACAATTTCTGAAAGCAATCGCGCAAAATTACATATGGTACTGGATTTCTCGCGAATCAACGGCGTTAAAAATTATTTTTTAATGTTTTTTTATTTTTTAAATTAGGCGGCTGTACGGGTACATTATTTTATAAAAAAATCTAAGAATCGAGTATATAATGTATTTAAATTTTATTAGTTTAAACATTCGTTCGATAAAAAAACTAATGGTAAATTTTCTTCTTGAAATAAAAAACATATGCCTTTTTGGGCAAATTTTTACGTATCATCAAAAGACTTTTTATCTCGATATGATAAGTTATCGTATGGAAAAAAAGTCAATATATAGCCTAATATCAATTAGCCGTATTTTAGATTTATTTGAATAAATAACTTACAAATAAATAAAATATTTTTTTCTCGATTTTTCAGACTGATTAATTAGAGAAGAGAAATTTGGAATCAACGGAAATTAAAATTAGAGGAACATAAAATTTCATTAATGAGAAATTACTTCCACTCGTTTTTAAGGGTTACATGAATTAATAATAAAATATTACTAACAAGTAAAAACGTAAAATCGCATGTGGAACTTAAATTTCATTCGTATCTCGTTAATCTTTTCCGTAACACCTTAATTTAGAAGAAATGATTTTTTTTTTATTTTTAATTTCGAGTGAATCGAGTATTCAAATTAAATTTTTATTACAGCTCACAATATCTGAATCAAATTATATTATCATTGTTATAAAAGGAGTTTTGGGTATTTAATGATTATAAATAAGGTTAAATATACCAACTTAAATTTTTTTTAAAAAATTTAAATAACTTTTTGGTTACTGTATTATATAATAATAATAATAATTTAAGGCCATAGAAAGAGATGACTCTAGTGCAAGGTTACAGTAGCCTGTAAAATTAATTTACATTTTTTAAATAATTGTCAAGCTTATTTTTAAAACAATTTAAAGTTTTTTGTTCAATAATTTCTCTCGGTAGAGTATTTCAGACATTTGCAATTCGGTTTCTAAAAAAGTTGAATCTTTGAGTATAGTTTCGAACCAATTGTTTCTCAAATCCAAAATTATGACTCGTTGTATCATAACGGCTTGATGATTGATCAAGCGGATAATGTCATTCAATTTGTCTAAGTTCTTTACTATTTTAAATAGCTGAATTAGATCACTCTCAATCTTCTTTCTTCGAGAAAGTTTAATTAAACGATCTTCATATTTTAAATAAAATTTAGATAAAAATGAGAAATGCTACATTAGGCAAAAAACTCAAATTTTGTAAATTAAAAAAATTTTTTTTGTGTTTTTAAATCGTCCCAAAACCCGTTTTGTCTTATGAAGATAACTCGATATTGCTATGAGTATTTTATTAAGAATTTACGATCGATTGGACAGCATAATAATATATTGAGTTGAAAGTGTTAAAACTAAAACCTACTTCTACAATGAATACTTAAAAATTCAAAATTTTTGCTTTGATTTACATATAATATCTATTTAAACTGCAGCAGTTGATTTTAAGATTTTAATTTTTAAAGAAAAAATTTGTTTTGAGGTGTTTAAGGTCGAATTTTAACGTATTTATATACGAATTTTAATATTTATATTCTTTAATTTTAAAAATTTTACCCAAATTTAAATCTATCCACGAAAATTTGTACTTATTTCTAGAACATAATTGCTTTATAAGGTGTCCCAAATCATCAACCCTAGTTGACATAAAATCTAATAATTCTATTAATTATAATATTATAAAATCCAAATTTCTTTTTTCTTTTAGAACTTTTAATTCTTGGTCATACTTGGTAGTAGAGGTTTTACAATTCTTATGTTATCTAAAAAAATAACTAATGAAAAGAATTTTTTAAAAGAAAATCCTCCGAAAAAATAAAAATTGAAACTTCGACAATTTTTATTCATGTTTATAAAATGTCGATGATTCTGTTAGGTTAGATGTTAAGTCCTTTAATTTGAAGTTTAAATATGATTAAAAAATTTAAAATTTTTTCACGTATAAGCCTATGCTTCTTGTGTCTTATTTCTAAGATTCGATGATCTACAATAAAAAAGAAAATTTTATCAGAAATTTATGTGATATGATACAATTTGATAAGCAAATTTAATTTGCAAAGAAATCGTCTTGAATATTACACTTTTTTATATTATAAATTAAAAATTTTATAAACTTACAATTTATAAAGAAAATTAATATTAAATTTTGAAAAATTTTGAAATTTTGAAATTTTGAAATTTTGTTGCAAATCTAAATTCTTCCTAATTAAAAATTTCTTTTCTCTCCAAAATGGGAGAAGACCATTCTGATTCAGCGAATTTAACACAGCTAAATCCAGTTAATTTTTCGTACAGTGACCAAACAGTTCAATCACAACTTTATCCTGATCGACAAGTCAATCTCAACCAGATTTGTCTCTTAAGTCAAAGTAATAATTTCATACCACAAGGTAATATCAGATTTGGTACGTTTAATACTTCGTTTACGACAACTGGAGTAAACAACACAATTAATAATTCGAGTCTAAATGACAAAAATCTTACTTGGAAAGACATTTTAAACCCAAACTTCGATATAAACGTGTTATTATTAAACGTTAATTCAATTGCCGATGAACCAAGAGAGGTATTTTTAAATGAGTACAAAACAAAATTAACTGATAATACTAAAAGTAACAAACAAAAATTCGAAACATTGAGATGTGAAATGTTCAAGTTATTATTACAAAAGCTAAATTATTCAGGTCAAAAAATAAGTTTAAATCTAGATCGAACTGGTCTTGGTTTTGCTGAAGATTTGTATAACATTTGTGTGAGTTATGTAGAAGGTGAACTAAAAGCAAATTTATTAGATATTTTTGTAACTGATAGTATAAAAAATGCATGTAGTAATGAGCAGATTTTCAAACTTTGTGAGATTGGTTTTGGTCAAATTCGAGGTGAATATCAACAATTGAGTAATACACTTCAAATTGTGTTAAATGAACTTGATGTATATAAAAAACAAAATAGTATGCTATTGTCTAAAGTCAGTGAATTGGAAAAGTCGTGCGCAAATTGTAAGCAGGGTTTAGCTGAGACTGAATTAGGTGAAAATTCAAAAAGTTTTAAGCGAAGAAGAAACGATGATCATGTAAGTACTAGTCCAAATTTTACTAATAATTTAATACCAGGTCCATCAACTGCTGATGAAACTGTACAAAATACTTTAGAAGGTCCAAACATGAACACTCATGCAAACTCAAATGAAAATGGTGAGAATGCCAGTACTGACTCTGATTTAAATGCAGATACAGCGTCGAATCAAGCTCCAAGCACAAACAAGCCAAATACTAAACCAAGTTATTCAAGAGTAGCTTCTAAAGATTCAAATGGTCAAGATGGTGGAAGATATAGTTTCAATAAGAACAAGAAAAGTAAAACTAACAACTTGGACGTTGTTCGAAAAATTGTAAATGGTCAACCGAAAATTGAATACAGTAATCCTAAACGACAATTCGATAGTGATGGATATACATTGGTCGAACCAAGAAATAGAGGCTATAAATCAAAACATAAAGTAACTGGTAGTGCCATATCAGGTATTAAAAGTCTAAGAGCTATTAGTAGACCTTATAGTTATTATGTAGGTCAATGGTGTATGAACACTACTCCAGATATTCTCAAAAAACATATAAATAATTTCGCTAAAGTAATAGAAATTGTTGAATTAAGTACACATTTAGCAAATAGACACTTTAGAGCTTTTAAAGTCACAGTTGAGTCTTTTTGTGCCGATGCTATGCTTACGGGATCAAATTGGCCTGGTGGTGTTAGAGTCGAGAGGTGGTACAAAAGAACAAAAAAAGATGAAGAAAGTAGGTACGTGAATAAAGTGGTCACTTCAAGTAGAAGTATTAATCGAAACAATGATGTTAATACAAATGTTGGACCATCAAATAATGACCAAGAGACACAATTACCTGTAGAGAATAGTGACGATACTAGTGAAACTGAGTCAGACGATGAGTCAGTTAATATGGAATCTGATAATGACCTTGAAAGTGTCAATGATCATAATGAATAAATTTTCTAATATTAATTAAACTTATTAATAATCGTGTTTCGTTAATAATGTATAATTTTGCAACATATAATTGTCATAATTTTAAATCCAATTTTAATACAGTAGAAAAACTTTTAAAAGAGAATGATATAATTTTTATAATAGAGCATTGGCTAGCTGTTGAAGAATTTCATGAGTTTAATATAATTGATACGTCAAATTTTAACATTTTATTTACAAGTGAATTTAGTTTAAAAGATAAAAGTAGAGGCAGACCTTATGGTGGTAAAATGTGGTTTGTTAAAAAGGGTATAAACATTTTAGCGTGCTATGAACTAAGTAACAATATTATGGTAATTTCAGTTGAATTAGGTAGTGGAAAGTCATTACAAATTTATGGTGTTTGGTTAAAATTTGATGACAATTCAAGCGAATCGCTTGAGAATTTTCAATCAAATTTACTAATGCTTGAAAGTGAGATTAAAAACAACGTCGAAAAAAAGCAACAATTCGTTATAATGGGTGATTGGAATGCCGATTTAGAGCGTGGTAGAAGATTTGATATAATTTTTAAGGACTTTGTTAATAATAATGATTTAATAATCTCAGATGATTTAGATTCGCAAAAGGTAGGTTACACTTACAGAAATGGTGACTATAAGGCTTTGATTGACCATATAGTTTGGCACAAAAATGAGTCTCACTTTAAGATGATAGACGTTAAAATATGTAATGGTAATAATAATTCAAGTGATCATTTACCAATAACAATCAAAGTTGATGTTGATTTAGGTGTTAAAGATGAATCTAATCAAGTGATCAGGAAATTTCATCGTTTTGACTGGAATTGTAGTGCTTTTATTGACAAATACAATGAGAATTTAGAAAAAATGATGAAATGGAACATTATTTTACTAAAGAACCAAATCTTGAATTAATTAATCAATTTTATAAAGAACTGTGTAGCACCTTAATACGAGCTGCTAGAACAGCCGAAAAGTCAATTAAAAGTACATCGATAATCAAAAATATGTCTACGAATAGGGCAAATTGGAATGGAAAAAAATTAACAACACAATTAAAAGAAATTAATCGGAAGGTGAAATTGGTTGAATTTGAAAAATTCAGTTGGTATTGTCAGGCAACAACTTGAAGATGATTTGCGTAATTTACGTCGTGAGCGTAGAATAGAAAATAAACGTATAATCAAAGAGTTCAATTCAAGGAAAGTATTCAAAGTTGAAAAACTTTTCAAGTATAATAGACAACGCTTTTGGAAAGAAATTTCAAAGTTTAAGAATAAATCGTCGTTCAAACCTAAAAATGTAAGCTTAAAAAGTTTTGAAAATTTTTATAAAGATTTATTTTCGGCGGAAAATACTGTTGAAAATTTCGAACGAGAAAAGATAGAAAAAGACACAACGTTATTCTATGAATCAATCAAAAAGAAAGTTTATGATTATCCAGTTACTGAATTTGAAGTTAAATCGGCTATTAATAATCTCAAGTCAAATAAAGCAGTTGGGCATGATAATATTCCTGCTGAAATGCTTAAACATTCCAAGTCCTCATCTTTAATGGTCGTATTGAGGAAATTTTACACGATAATTTTCAATTATGGAATCGTACCAGATGATTTTAATGTCTCAATAGTAACTCCAATACCTAAAAGTAAAACAGCTAACAATCAACCGAGCGATTTCAGACCAATTTCAGTATCCTCGTGCTTTGCCAATGTCTTGGAACATATAATTCTTCAAAATATCGACATTAGAAGTAAAATAAATACAAATCAATTTGGTTACAAAAACAGATATTCATGTAAACATGCGTATTTTATGGTTAATGAAACTATCAACTATTACAATATTAATAAGACAAATGTATATTTAGCAAGTTTAGATGCCCAAAAAGCATTTGACAAGCTATGGAGAACTGGTCTATTTTTTAAGTTAAAGGAAACGATTCATGAGATGTTTTGGAGAGTTCTCTTCAATTATTATAGTGTTTCATGTATTATAATTAAATATGAAAATCAAATATCTGAAATTATTAGAATCACTGAAGGTGTTAAACAGGGTGGCGTTTTGTCTCCACATTTATTTAACTTTTTCATTGATGAGTTAATACAGGCTTGTACGAGTCTAAAAATTGGGTGTAGAATTGGTAGTATTAATACATCGATAGTTGGTTACTGTGATGACATTGTTTTATTGAGTCCAACAAAATATAATCTTCAAATTTTGCTTAATATGTGTGGTGAATTTGGAAGACTATGGAGAATAAATTTTAATCCGACTAAATCGGTCATTATATTTCAAAATTGGAGTAAAAATGATGAATCTAGAGATTTTTACTTAAATGGAATCAAAGTTCAAAAAGTTCACAGCTTGGTTTACCTTGGTTTACCGATTGGCGATCATGTTTTTAAAGAAAATTATTGGGATGAAAAATTCAAAAAAGTACAAAAAGCTCTATACTCCTTAAATGGAGTTGGTTGTAGAACTTTTGGTCTAGAACCTAAAATCTTAGCTAGACTGTATAGTATTTATTGTCAGCCTATTTTTAATTATGGCATAGAACTTTGTCATATTAAAAAAAGTAAGCTTAAAAATTATGATAAATCACAAGCTTGTATTATTAAACGTAACATTGGATTATCAAAATTCACGAAAAATACCGCTTTGTTGGAGGCGTTAAAGGTCAAATCAATAAGCAGAATTTATTACAAGTCTAAGATCCTTTTTTATCATCAAATAAAAAAGCTTAATCCCATGGACGAATTATTATCATATCTAAATATCTATTATAATAAATTCAAATGCCCTGAAGGCTCATTTATAAAACAAATAAGAGACGCTGGTAAAATAATTGATTTAGATCCTTTCACTGAAGATGGTAAAGTTTGTATAGATGCACTAGATCAATTTTATGTATCAAAAATTACTCAAGCAGACAAAGCTGAACTCTATAGAAAAATTGTACATTTATGTGACTTGTTCTGTAAAGATCAAGTAAATTGTAAATACTATAAAGATATTTTATACGATGTGCTGAATAAATCAGCAACTTAAATAATTTAATCTTGCTATTTTTTTTTTTATTTTTTATCTTATTAAAATTCTTTTTTTTGGTTTTTTTTAAGTCGCCTATGAGGTGCAGTATAAATTATAAATAAATAAAATAAATAAATTATACATGACCTACAATTTCTAATATTTCCATAGTTGCAACTATTTCCTTAATAAATAAATTAAATAAAAAATAAAAGGCTATTATAAAAAATATTGGAAATCTTAAAGAAATGTCATACACATATATTTAAGCAAAATAATATTAAAAATTATTATATTTATAATGAATAGCGGAATGGAAAGAAAATAAAAAAATCACTTAATACACCTTTAATTTTATTTACTTAACAAAATAAATAGTTTTAAGGAAGCAAATTAAAAAAAATTTAAGATACATTTTTTATTGAAATTTTTATTTCAATCACATAAAACAAAAAAAGCTAAATATGTACATAATTATTATCAAAATTTTAATATCTTAAACAAAAAAAAGACTAAAAAATTTTTAAACCTTCTGGTAAATTCTGAAAAGATGTTCCTAAAATTTTCAATTTATAAATTCGTTTCAAAAAAGGTTTTAAAAGCTGATTTTAAAAATCTAAAAAAATTATTTTTTATTTTTTAAAGATGCTGCGATTGTCTTCCGTCGCTGATTACTCATATTCAACCATTCATCAATTGAAGGACTTAATGGTTGATAATTAGCCGCAGAACTATAAATGTCTTTGATAATCAAATTTTTCTCGACTCTTGTATCCCATTTTTGAGATCGCTTGAGCTTTTTTTCCTTAACCGCATTCTCATGCTCAAGTTTTCTTTCGAGCACAGTTAACTTTTCTTTTTGATCAAAGTCACGGCAATTTGCACCTATGACGGTTATATCACAGCTTAAGCGCCTTCGAGGAGAACTCGATTGTAGATTTGAATATTCATTCATTTTTTTTTATTATTTTTAACTCAAATAATTTTTTTCTAAATAAAGAAAATTAATATTAGTAGAAAGTTTTACGTGAAAAATCGATTGCCTCAAATGAGTTTAAATAAATAACAAAAAATTACTTGATTTGATGATTTTTTCTCAAAATTATTTACGAGGGAGGAAATTAAAGCTAGAATATTTTTCAATTTTAAGTTTTTTTTTCTGCTTAAAAGCCTCTTTTTGTATTATGATTGAATATTTTCTAGGAAAAAAAAATTGTTTTAAAGCGTATGAAATATCCTTAAAGCTATTTTTTATAGAGGTAATTGTTAATTTCTTTAGGACATTATAAAAGTGTATCAAGTCAAATAAAATTAGTAAAACAATTATTTAGAAAAAAAAATGAATATTAATATTACAAGACTTGTTAAGAATTCAACGTTACTACTGCCTTTTCCAATATTTTTATCAAAATAAAAAATTATGAAAATCAGATTTTAATTAGATAAATTGAACCAATCTTTTCTAGAAAATGTTTAATCCTAATACTTAACTAAAAAATTGGTTGATTTCGGTTGAGAAAGACTCTATAAATTTAAATTAGTTTTTTGTTCTACTTTATGGTCATTAACCGAAGGAGTAGCAAAAAATAGTAGTTTCCGGCTACAATAAAATCACTTATAATAAATTTAAGAATTTTTTGACATGAGTTTATCATCGTGTATTTAAACTTTTTATTAAGTCTAAACCAAATTTCGTCAAAAATTGGACTTACCGTATTACCTTGTTTAAAACCAAAATTTAAAACCGATAACCACAGTTATGAAGATTTTAATTGAATGCTAAACATTGGTATATAATTATGCAGAATAAAAAATTAATTTTTTTGAATTCGTTCAAGATTTTAAGAAAAATACTTAATTTTGGTTTTTCTAAAATTTAGCTTTCTCCTTATTTTATTTATACTCTTTAATATTCTATTGGCTCATCGTAGAAATATTTAATTACAGGTTGGGAAAAATGTACTCATTTTTTATTGCTCAAAAACTTTTTCTTTAAATTTAGAATTACAAGTGATTTTTCTTTAAAAACAAATTTTATTACTCTTATCAAATTCTTAAAAAATTTTAGTGAACTAAAAATAAGAATCAGAAAAAGCAAATGTGCCCAAAAAATGTCTATGTTTCTAAAGAAATTAATTTTTTTTGTTGAAAAATTACTTTTTTTTTTCAAACTGTAATTCAAGATTATAACAACTTGGAACTCATTAAATCACTTGAAAAGAATATTATTTCTTAATCAATTGAAAATAGTTAGTTTCTAAAACTAATGGAACTGGGTGAATTATAGAAAAAAAAATTCAAACGACGAGAAGAAGCTCGATTTTTTAGAATTGAATTTAAAAAATAAAAAAAAATTTTAATTTTTTTAAGAATGACGGGGTTCCCTGATGTCGCTTATTGTTTTTCACATAATCAAAAGAAATTTTTTTAAACAAACAAACTTAGATACATAATTAAAATATTTTTAAGTTTTTTTTTCTATTTCTTAATTTAGACCTGAAAATAAATGTGATTAGAAAATCTTTTTTAACAAAAGTAAATTCTTAATTATTTAAAGAAAACTGTAAAATCAGATGTTAGATTATGAAATTTAAATATTTATTCTCCATATATTTTTAAATTAGATTATAACTTTTAATTTTAATATTGCAATATATATTTCAAAAATTTGCTTAACCTTAAATAAATAAAATTTGAAGATATAAAAATTGCTTTAGAAAAAAAAAGCCATCAAAAAATTATTCTTAATCATAATAATTGTCATAATGAAACCATTTTGTTAATTGGCTTAGCTTTACTGTTTGAAATTTTCATTGAATAAAATTTTGGAATATTTACTAAAGCAATGACCGTTAAGTCAAATTTTAAAACACTGAAAAAAAACTCTACTCATAACACTCTTAAAATTATCGGAAACGATTATTAAAAAAGAAAAATATTAATAAAAATCTAATAAAATATTTTTTTATTAGAAAATGCTCAATGTCTCATAATTAGAATAATCAGATGTGGGTCTTTTACCGTATACCCTTGCAAATAAACACGTGCCCGCAATTCGGAATTTAACGCATTTTTAACTTTCGATAATTGAAAATAAATGTCCGATTAAAACCCGAATTTAAACCCAGCATTAAAAACTATCCACTTAACATACATTTACCAAGCAGTAGATGAAGGTGATTAGAGTAATGATGTTGATAGGGAAGATGACGATGAATGAATAACAAATCATAAAGCGTTATTTTCGATTGATAAAGACGCATTAAAATCCAAATTTATGTGCATGGTCGAAAAATTAGGGCCTTTGTATGAGATCGATGGTACCGTTGGGAATTTCGGGCTTAAGATTTTGGATTATTTGATAGGGTATACCGTAGTGAATTACTATTTTCATTTAGAAAAAAGTTTTCCAATTTAATGACCCTTAGCTAAAGGCGTTGAATATAGTAAATCTATAATTTTTTAACCAATTTTTCTATTAGATTAATAATTTGAAAAGTTATTTTTCAAAATTAAAATTTATAAAAAAATTAACAATTGCTAATTTTGTTTTGAAATTTATTTATTTACAGAAAATAACCGCTAGGTAAGCTGCTTGAAGGTTTAGCACCCTTCTTTCAGCAAAATTGTTACACCCAGAAATATAGTTCTGCAAAAATGTTGCAGATTGCATATAGAACATTTTCCAACGGGGTGCAAATTTTGCAAAGATACAGAGTTTTTGCAGACCTATATTTCTGAGTGTAGCAAAATTTTTTGTGTAGTTAATAATTTTTGATTGTGCTATTAATATTTACTCGTCCTTTAAAGGAAATTTTATAAAAATAATTTTTATAAAAAGATTGATTTCTAATATACTTTTTTTAACATTCTTATATATTATCCATAAAGATAAAGTGTGGGCTTTCAAGTTTTCTAATAAAATTCAGGTAGGATTATAAACATCAGAACATTATTCGGGCGTATATTATTTTTTCATTTAAATACAAATAAAAAAATCTTAAATTAACTTCAATTAATCAAAGTAAATTTCCTAAAATTTCATGTTTAAAAAATGCGTTTTCCTGAAGTTTTTTTTCTTAAATTTTATTTTCTAAAACAATATCGATTTCAATGATTAAAATTAGTCTATTTTTTAATTTATTAATAAACTATAATTCAATTTATTTAAAACCCTTTTATCAGAACCTTAAAATTTCAAAATAAAAATCAAAAATCAAAAAATTAAAAATCATCTTCTTCAGACGTATTTCCATTTTTACTCGAATTTTTTTCATTAGATATGTTTTTAACCATTCTTGGTCTTGGTGTAGGAGTCTCCAATGAACGTGATCTTTCATTTGCATCACTATCATTGCTAGCGGTGCTTCTTTTTCTAATTGGACCTCGTTTAAAAGCTTTAGTTTTTAAAATCTCATCAAAATTATCATCATTTTCTGAATTTTGATTCTTGTCTTCTGTGTCACTATAGTTATTATTAAATAAAGCATCTTCATCATCGTAATCCTCTTTAGTAAAATTCGGTCTAGTCAAAGAACTCTTATGACTAGCATTTAAACTGGCTGGTAAGGAATCGTGTTTTGATGAAATGAATAAATCATCGTCATCATCATCATCAGATTGACTAATTTGTTTTTGTAATGTTTTCTCTTTTAACTCTTCTTTATCCATGTTCTCTTTTGAATTAAAGCTATTCTGTCTACTTTGTACTGAAGATTGGCTATTAGATTTTTTTAAAATTGAAACCTGTTTTGGAGATTGAGGTATGGAATTTTGTAGTTCTGGCGATTCAGTCGAATTTTTACGACTTAAGGCTTTTTCTGTACCACTACTATCAGTAGAGTTACGACGAATGGTCTGAATATTTTTGATTATTTGATTTTCAAAGTCATTAAACATTCTAGTTGTATGACTCAAATTTAAATCTGTTTGCTTGTTATTTTCTTGAATGTCATTATGAATTGATCTAGATGTGCCTAAATTAGTAAAACCAAATTGTCTTAGAGTCAGATACTCAGTGTTCGCATCGTCTATGTTTTCTTTATTTTTTTCTTTATCCAATAAAATAGCCTTATTTACTGTTTGGTAATATTTAGTTGTAATTTCAGTATCATCTTCGTCTGGTATTCCGATATCTTGACGTAGAGTATCAAGCAAATCTCGCATCTTTTTCTCATCCAATTGTTTTTTATTTTTGTTCAAATGATAATTAAAACAATTGTTTATTACTCGATTACTTATTAAGCCTCTTTGTAAAATATCATCCGTAACATCTTTCACAAATGCTAAATATTTTAATTCCTCTTCTCTAAAGAAAAAATTGAAAAATATTTAAAAATTGTAAAAAGAAATTCTTAATTCGGCTATTTTCTAAATTTTTCTTTAACTCTATTTAACTTTAAAAATATTTTTTGTCCATAGTTTTAGGCCAAAAATCTATCATGTTTTATGCTTTTCTTTACAATTAAATACTAATTATAAGATATTCGGTAACTTTATTATTTTAGATTCTCTAATACATAAATTTGTAATAAAAAATAGCATTCATTCATACTAAACAAGCACAAAAGCTTTAAAATAAAATTTTTCATCTTCAAAAGAATATTCATATACAGCACTTTTATCTGATCTGGTCTAAAATTTGACCAAAAATTGGTCAGTATAAAATATGAGTAAAATGAAAAAATTAATTTTTTTTATTGAATTAGAAAATGGGTTCACAAAATTTACTTTTCGTGATCGGGTTGTCAGATTTTTGACCAGAGTCATTCTATCGCAGTTGCGGCGTTGGGTCTAGTCGGTTGTGTGTACATAACAGGTGATCATTTTATGTTCACGGGTTAAGTAAACACTGTGTCCACATAATATTTTGTTCACGTATTGGTGAACGACAAATAAATATAGTTTTAAAAATCAAAATTATGTGAACATATAAGGGGTTTGGTGAACATTTAAATGTTATGCCAACGAATAGAGTCAAATCTCATTTATCCTAATTTCGATATTCCAGAATTCTCGATTATCCAAATTTTTAAGCGAACACAATGTTCACTTAACCCGTGATCATGAAATTATCACCTGTTATGTGAACAAATGTGAACAAATGTTCACATAACCGACTAGACCCGCGGCGTTTCCTATATAAAAAAGGACAAGAATCATTCGATTATTATACCGAGCCGTTGTTTTAAATTCGTTAATGTCCCATGCTAGAGCACGATTCAAAAGTTCAAAACTATCTAATTAAATCATCAAAAGTAAAGCATTAAGAAACAAATATAAGATAAAATTTTTGTTGCGATACACCACGTATTATGAGATTAAAACACATGTAAGGCATAAAATATATGTTTGGCTGTAAAAAATTTGTGTTAGTATAGTTATCAGGAACTAAAACGGAAAATTCTGAAAATAAGCTTAATTAAAAAAAGCCTTGCAACGATAAAAATTTTGAAATATCGGAGTTATAACAACTTATGAATATTTCGGTAAAATAATAAGTTAGAATAGCTTCAGAGTTACTGAAAAGTCTATTTACAGTACAAATTAAAACTAACTTGTACGCATTTTGTTCCTCAACTCTTCCTCTGAAAAAAACATTTAATAAAAACTAATATTTTTTAACGTATTTTTTTGAAACCTTTCCTTTCCTGAGAAATGAAAGGAAAAGAAGAGGAAGAGTCGAGGAAGAGGAAAGGAAAAGAAACGTACAAGTTAGTTTTAATTTGTACTGTAAAAACATAGATTGAGCTATGGATGTCATTTTTAATTACGTGAACGTTAAACTCTCGTAAGATCAAAGTTGATAGAAAAGATTTAAATTTAGAAAGACTGAGAAGAGACTAATGGGTTGAGCTGATGGTAATTAAATTGATAATTTTATATTTTTTTTTTAAAAATTACTTTTCCACAGCTCGTTTTAGGCTAGTCTGACTGGCTGTTAATCTTCTGGATGTAAAGGAATTTAAAATATTCGAATTGTTCAATTGATCGCGACTAGGTTCACGAACAGTTCTAACAAAATCAAAATCATTTTCATCATCATCTGATTCTATCTTTGAACTATTTAATTTTTGATTTTTTAAATTTTTTATTTCATGATCATTCGAAATTCTAGTTGACTCGAGATCCTTTTCGACAAAATTAATTTTTTTTTGTCGTCTTGGTGGCTCGTAACAAGTAGATTCTCTTAATTTTGAAGACGATTTTTCAACATCTTTTATCCTTGGTTGAAATTCGTGACTTGGCTGTTTGAACTTGTGAGCATGGATATCTAGAACATCGTAATTGTGTCCAGATACTAGACGTGACATTGCTTTTAGTGCAGGATTTTGAATACCCGATAAATTTCTTTAAAAAAAATTACAAAAAATGAGAACTAACTTGTTCTTTTAGGCATGTTAAAGTTTTTTGATTCTTTGTTTTTTTTTGTTTGTTTTGACAGAAAAAATCACTCTACAAAGCTTTTGAAGCTACTTTTGGCGATAAAAAAAATTATTGCCTACTGCAACAAAATTTGCTGCACCTATTGGCCAAGTCTTCAAAAATTTGTGCAATTTTAATTGCGTATTTAAATTATAGGCTCTTTTAGAAAGTGCGCATATTTGCAGCTAATTAATAGATTTTTGCAATTTTGCAATGAAAATTTTTTTTCTGCAAATTTGCACAGCATTAAAAAAATCTAAATTAAAATTGCACAAATTTTTGAAGACTTGGCCAATAGGTGCAGCAAATTTTGTTGCAGTAGGCAATAATTTTTTTTTATCGCCAAAAGTAGCTTCAAAAGCTTTGTAGAGTGATTTTTTCTGTCAAAACAAACAAAAAAAAACAAAGAATCAAAAAACTTTAACATGCCGTTGTTTTATTTTAAAATAAATTACGGATCATTTGTAGCGTGTACATTAAATAACAAAGTTGTCATCATGTTTCTAGCATTCTTTTCTCGGTTTTCAAAATTAACAAATTGGTGTTTTTCTTCTGGCTCTGGGTCTTTAGGCTTATAAAGCATAACACGACTGGGATTATGCTTGGTGAAATTAATCGCCATATTCGACACTGATTGATTTATTTTTTTTTGATCTGGTAATACTCTAGTGTTTTCTGATTTTAAAGTCCTAGATACTGTAGTAAATGATTTTGATTCTGATTTTTCTTCAGAAATACTCTAATTGAGCAAAAAATATTAGAAAAAAAAAGGTTTCACACAAAACTGTGTAATGATAATTACTTGGGTTTCTGCGCTCTTAGCCCGCTCAGTATTTCTATTAGCCCATGAATTTCGAAGAATTTCTCTTTTGACTCTATCTTGGGCTTATAAAATTTTTTGATAAAAATTACTGCTTAATTTTAAACTAAAAAAATAATTATATTTACCCTTTACGCTTTTAATTAAAGATTTTGGTGCTGAGGTATCGATCGAAGCTAAAAATAACCAAAATTAGAAAAAAAAAATAAGAGAATATTTCGCTTTAAAAATATATTACATTTTGCAGAGTTTATTCTTTTATAATGTGATGCTAAATTCTGAGCGGTTATAAATTGATTTCCTAGTTTGCAACTCTCCGTTGCAAGAGCTAAAATTTTTTTGTAATTTTTAAAAAAGAAAAAAGTGAAAGTTTGTTTTAAAATAATTAATTTACGGGAGCTTTTGTTGACTAAATGACCTTTGACAGGCACTACCGAGGTGCTCTTATTAGGAGCATGCGACATTTTAAGGATCGAAACTTGACACAAAAACTGAAAATATTTTAGGAAAAATGCAAAAAGCAACAAAAAGGCAAATTTAAATAAAAATTTAGCATTAATTATAAAATTGAATATAATATTTTTTTTTATAAATTATGACCTTTACATTCTATGTATGTTTCTCTAGCAACCACTTAGAACTAATAAAATTTTATTGTTCGGTTTTTTAATTTTTTTTTAAGAGACCTTTACAGATTATATTTTAACCAATTGATTTAATTCGCAGAACTTACAGTTTTTATTTTTTCCAAAGTGTTAATTATTTGATTTTAAAAAGCTTCAGGGCAAATTAACAATATGTAAAGAAAATTTAAAAGTTTAAATATTTAGAATGAACTTTTAGAGACATTTTTAAATTTCGAAAGCTGGTTTATTGCTTTTTTATGGTTAAAGCAAATTTAGGTTCCAAATAATGTGTGTCAAATAATAGCAATTTTTCAAAGTTTTTTATTGTATTTATTACAAAAATGAAAATGATAAAAATTTATTAATGTTCCATATGAACCAGTTTTTGGAAAATTTTCATACGTTACTCACTTAATGATTAAATGTTACTTCATTTTATTCAAGGCGTAATATAATGCCGTAGGTAAAACTGGTGATTTAAAATTTTATCGATTAATAAAGAATTTTGATTATATTTTAAAATTGAAAAGTTTTTCTTTTGAAGATGAAGATGGTCGATAAATTGCTTTAATGAATTAGAATTTGGCAAGTTATCCGGGATTAATAAAGAAGAATTGAGGAGAGGAAGAGGAAAGAAAAACAATGGTACAACTTAGTATTAATTTGAACTACATTAATACTCAGATCAAAAATTCAACAACATTTTTAATTTTTATTGTAATGATTTCCTCCAATTTTACGTAAAATTTCCTTCTACGTAAAAAAGAAAACTTGACCAAAAACACGTTAAGAAACCTTTACTTAATTTCTACTGTTTTTAAACATTTATACAGTACATCTCTGAAATAAGTTGACAAGTTTGTAAAAAGATCTTAAGAGGGTCTTAAGCATCCCAGAGGCAATTTTTTAAGACGTCTTAAACAATTCTTAAGGAATGCTTTTTGACTGTTTAAAATCTCTTAAGACTCTCTTAAACAGCGTCTTAAACAGATTGTCTACTTATTTCAAAAATGTACTGCACATTAAAAACGCAAATTGTACCATAGAATACAATAGAAAATCATTATCCAAGATCTGAAATAATAAACCAATTATTATGAGCTGTTTTCTGCAAAAATTTAAGTTCAATTTTATATTCTAATAATATATATAAGCTAATGAAAATTAGACCTAAAATGGACAAAGATATAAAAAGAAAATTCAATATTGACAAAAAGATTTTGATATAAATCATTTTATTTTTGATCGCTAAATTTAATATTTTTCTTTTTCTATTTAAAAATTCGATTGAATTGAAAAAAATTGACATATTCCGAAAAATTTCTAAAACTGACCAACTTATGGTCAGTTTTACACGTTACACGTTGAATTTAATAATGAAGCGAACAACTAATAACTTGGAAGCTATTTGATTACTGATCCTAAAAAGCTGAAGATGATAATAAAAAATTTTCATTTAAGAAATAATGAAAGAAGTCGCTATTTTCATGTTGGAGTATTTTTCAAAATACGGTCAATTACTGTACAAGACGTAAATCGAAAAACGTCATAAAAAAAGCCGCGTGAAAACATGACCGTTTTAACGACTCAAAAACGCTACAAAAACGCTTTTTGCTTCCTTATTTGTCTATCACCAGAAATTTTATAATGTTAATTTTGACTTGAAAAAAAAGTCCCGGGTGATGGATTTGAACACCGCTTAAAATAATTATATTTAGTATAAATATTTCAACACTATTTTTATGAGAACAGAATAATTTTAATTCAAACTTACTCAAAAAAAGTCATTTATTCCGTAAAAAAATAGCATTTAAAATGCTGAATTAAAATGAGTGAATAGAAATACACTTCACAGTCCAAGAAGAGTTGAGGAAGAGTCGAGGAACAAAATGCGTAGAAGTTAGTTTTAATTTGTACCGTAAGAAGCCATCGTTTCCAGTTGATGTAAAAATCTGTAGAATGTAAATGTATTTTATGATTAATGTTGAACAGAATAAAACTTAAGGTTAATGATATGACGTATTTCTATTTACTAATAGCTAATTTTCTTTATACGAAATATCAGTAAAATCTATTATAATTGCTAAATTAACAGCCGTAAAGACTCAAAACTAAAATGCAAATTTTATAATTTTTTAAAAGAAAACTTTAATTTAATAAAAACTGAAGATTTCAATTAAATTTTTTGAATTCAAATTAAAATTAAAGCATCTGAATTCAATAAAAAAATTTTATTTTTTTTTTACTTAATCAAAAACAATGGACCTAGCAAATAACTTTTGATTACTCTTCTATTACCAACTAAAATAAAAACTAATAAATTCAATATTTTGCTAATTCCCAAATTCCCACGGCTAAAGAAAAATTTGTTTTTTTTTTCTTTCTAATTTTTCCTTAACACATTATACTTAATTTGGATCTATTTAATTAAAAGAATCTTCTTTATTTATTTTTTATGAATATTCAACGAATCAAATTAATTGTTTATTCCACAAGGACTTTTTTTAAGTTGATTTCTTTTAAGCAATGTTTGATTGAAATCTTTTTTTTTAAAGCTATAATATTTTGAAATGAGTGGTACTTTAAATTATGATATTAACTGTAATATTAAAAAAGATAAGAACAAAAAAACAACGACCAAAAAAAATTCCAAGATTCAAAAAAAGTATTTTTCTTTTCTTTTTTTCTTGTATATTAACTTTTAGCTTCGTGATTTAAATCCAAGTTTTTTTTTCAAGTCATAGTGATAAGAATAATAAATCGAAAGAGGCAGCTAGATCGAGGAGAAATCGAGAAAATGATGAGTTTAAATATTTATCTTCATTGCTTCCATTGCAAAGTGAGATAACTAAGCAACTCGACAAAGCTTCTGTGATTCGCTTGACTATCAGTTTTTTGAAATTGAGAAAATTTTATGATGAATGTAACTTACTTAACAAAGGTATTTTAAAGATAAGTTTACATTTCTTTATTGAATTAAATTCCAATATGAATTTAATCTAATTCAAAGTTTCAACAAATAATTTTCGTGAAGCATTTGAAATTAGCTCATTCATACCACCGGTAAACTTTTATTTTTACTTATTTTTAAGTTTAAGTTTTTTATCTACTTAAAAAAATTCAAGTGTCTTGATGGATTTTTGTTTTTGTTGGGACAAGATGGAAAATTTCTTTATGTTACTGAATCTGTATCATCTATACTTGGTCTTTCACAGGTAATTATTAACTGAAGCTTTGATATATAAAGAAAAAATCTTAATACATTATTTTTTGGCTATTTTGGAGTTTTTGGTTCGGTAAAAATGTATTCACTTAATAGACCGATTAAATTTACTTTAATTTGTATAAAAATCCTAAAATATTTAAAAAGTTTTGGTAAAAAATAAAAGACTGAAAATTTTGATTTGGTTTAGATATTTTGTTAATCAATTTTAATCATCTCTTAACATAAATTGCTTAAAACCTTGAATATAATCGACCAAAAATCGCTTTTTTTTGAAAGGCGAAATCGTACACTAGAAAAATCAGTTTAATATTTTTCATAAAGTTTAGTTGAGTCTGTTTAAATATAAGTAAAAATTTTTCTGATTTCCGTTTGTCTAAAAAAAGGGAATTTAGGGACGCTCTTAAGTTTACTTTTACGCTTATTTTGTTAAGCAGCTCTTATTTGTAATTTGAAAAAAGTCTAGGTGGTGCTTTTTCTCCGTGTTTCAATTTACATTATTTTCTTAATTTTAAATAAATTAACCCTTTTTGTCTCTTGTCCAATAATATGTTTTCAATTGCTTTTGAAAATTATAAAACACCAAACAAATAGTAAAATTTAAGCAAAAATTTATTATCTTTGAACTACACTTTCACAAAAAAAGTTTATAAAAGCTCAAAAAGAGGATTTGGATAATCAGATATTTTTTAAAAGACTTCTTTTTATTCAAATATTTCAAATACAAATAAACTTGAACAGAGTGAATGGAAGTGATTATCTTTAAATATCTTACATAAAATTGTCAAATTATATGGCTTACTTCCTTTAATTCAATTTTACAACACTTAAATTTTGAAACAAAGGTTGTAATGATTGGTACTCATATTTTTGAATACATACACCATGATGATCGGGAAGAATTTTTAAAAGTTTTAGGCTTACAAACAAACTTGAAAACCGGTACAGACAAAAACTTAAATTTTCTTGATTCGTCAATATCCGACTTTTCTAATGATTCATTTGAAGGTAAAAAAAAAATGATTAGTAGTTAAATAAATAGATTCATAGTTCAAAATAAAATTTAAATCTTTAGACAAAATGTTCGGAACATGTAGTGGAGACAGTGGTAAAAAAGTAACTTTTACGATTCGATTTAAGTCAACTTTAATTAAAAAAAACAATTTTATCAAATCGTCAGGCTGGAGAGTAAGTTTTTTTTTCTTCAAAATAAAACAAGTTTAATTAATTCTTTAAATTTGATAAGTTAATTCAAGTAATTGGTAGACTGGATTCATCAAAGTTAAATCCAAATCTAAGTTCTGGATTTTTTGGAATGGGACTAAGTGTCGAAACTCAATACATGTGCGAAATTTCACTTTCAAACGTTACTTTTATAATAAAATTAAATAATAACTTTGCTATTGAATCAATAGAAAAGTAATTTAATTATTTTGGTGTGTAGAAAAATAGTTTATTTAAATATTTATTGTTTTAGCTTACCTTCTTGTCTAAAAATTAATCCTTTAGAACTAGTTGGAAGTTCAATATTTCATCTAATTAGTCCTTTTGATTTAAATTATTTTGTAGAAAAATTAGATGAAGGTAAAAAGTAGCTTTAAAAATTTTAAAAAAATTTTTTTTTATTTTTCTCAGTAAAAAAAAAGGAGCATGGCATATTTTCCTTTAGACTTGCGAGTGTTGGTTTTAGTAATATTTTATGTAATTGCTCAGCAGTCCTTATAACCAAACCTAGTCTTTGCCAAATAAATAATCTTGAATATTCAATTATTGAGTCTTTTCAAATTGTACTAATTAACAACTTAACTGAGTAAGTTTAACTTTTTTTAAGTTTTATTAAATTTTATTCCTCAATTAAGATTCCGAAAAATTTTTGAATCCTTATTTTACGATATGCCTAGAAATTTTTTTAAATATTTTCATGTAAAACCTTACTTTTAAGAAATTTTACCCTAAGAATTAAGTTTATCTGTTAATCACCTAAGAAATAATTTTGTCAAAGTTATGATTGTTTTCTTTGAAAATTCAGTATTGGAAGAGTACCTGAAATTTTTATGGCACGTTAAAATTTTTTTTCCGATTTTCTGGCTAAAAGCATAGAGATGACAATTTCTACAAAAAGCTTTAAAATCGATGAATTAATATGCATCGCCCTTACAAAGATTAAAAAATGTATTTAATTTTTAAATTTCAAATTTTTATTGAACATCTTTTGATTATCAAATCATTTTGGTAAGTGTATCTGGTTATATCCGAGTTTAATAGGAGTGGATTATTATGATTAACATAGTAGAGCTCCGAGATATAATTAACGTAGTAGGTTTTACGGTATTTCTATTTTCAAAAAATCATTTTTGTGTTAAATTTTGGTTTTCACTTTTTTATGTTTTCTTCAACCTCATCCACTTAAAAATATTTTCGAAATAAAACTTGAGTTATTGAGGCTAATATTTATGATTTAGAAAATTAAAAAAAAATTAGATTATTTTTATTTGAAGAATGAGTGATTTTCATTATGAAAAAGATTCTACGTTCATCGGTAAGAAAATATTATTCTTACGTTTTTTACAAAATTCTTAATTTTTGTTTTTATTTAAGAACAAATATATAACCCAATAGAACATGATTCTAATTACTCTTTTGATTCAATAACAAATGATGTCGAATCATATGCAAATACGATACCAAGTAAAAATTTACCAATTAAAAAGAATAAGGCAAAAATGAATTCAACTTGTTATAAAATTTCAAAACCAGAAACTCTTGATTCAGTTAAGATTAAAGCTAAAAAGTGTTTTAATAATGAACTTGTCAATCATGAGGCTTTTACATATGAAAAGACCGTACCAGAATTTACTTGTTTAAATCATGATTTTATAAACTATGAAGCAAATAAATCCAGCTCGAAGAATTACGATTCTTTTGAATACCCATATCAAAATTATGAGCATCTAAATAGCAATAGTTTTGAGTATACAAATTCTTTAAATAACGTTGAAATTAACGAAATCCAGAGAAGTTATACAACAATTGGTTCATCTCATAATTCCCAAATTGGTTGGGAACTAGAAAAGCAAGATGAATTAGGCTTTTTATGCTATTCTAACTTTCAAAAATATTCTAATCAAGGTTTGGATTAAATTATATTATTCTAATTTTGTAAAATAATAAAGTTCTATTTTCAAAATTACAATTTTGTTCTTTTTTGATTTTTAAAAGTTACTTTTTTCTTAAAAATTAAGCTACATCTAAATTTTGATTTGTCCCAAAGAATTATTTGAGATTAACTTGTGACTTGCTATAATGTCTTTTATTTATTTTTGATTATTGAGCGAATTCGACTTTATCTGTTAAAAATTATAATTTTTTTAAAAAGGACCAGTCCTTAAACAAGTATATTTTTTTAAAGCAAATTTTTTCCTCTTTCATTTGAGTACCTTACTGTTTTCATAGAACTAACAAAAATTCAATAATTTCGACTAACATTAGAAACCTTTTATATAATTATCCCACTAGATAGTTCATGAGAAAAATATTTTGGTCGATTATACCTATTTTATTAATTAGTGATTATAAACCTACAAAATGAAAAAAATTTGGTTAAAGTTGCTTATTCCAATCAAAAGATATATCTCATTTATTTTCTTATTTTTTTCTCTAAAAAAAATTTTGCTTGGGTAAAGCTGAGATGATAAAATTAAAGATATTTGTGTTAGTTAAATGATAAAACTCAAAATAACTCTTGATAATAAAACTTAAAATTGTGAATATTATTACATTTACTCCAGTAAATTAGTAATATATATTATACCCTATTAAATTTAAAAAAACCTTGCAACAAAATATTTAAATTAATTACACAAATCGAAAAAAAGTATATATTTTCTCTTTTGCTTGAGAAAAAAACCTTATTTGAACTTAAAGAAACATAAAAATTAGGATATTAAAGCACAAATTTTTTATTATTTCAAATTTTCCGAATAGTTAAGAAAAATGTCAAAAAAAGTACAAAAAAGAGTGATTGTAGATTATTACAGCGAAACGATAAATCAGATAGACATTGACACCGAGAAGAAACTAATGGAATTTTCAGACGACTCTAAAAAGAGTATTAATAAAAGAAACAAATTTAATGAGCATCGGCAAATGCTAATTGATGAAGTTAAAAAATGTGAAAAGGTTAACTTGGAGAAACTTGAGTCGCATTTATTGGAGTCAGATGAATCGATGTTTCAAGATAGATTTTGTTATTATTACAAGTCAAGCAAATATTGTACATTTGATGGGAAGCTGTTGATTTTAAATTTTTTCATTCCTGAAAAATTTTTCAATCTAGGAAAAGTCTCAGAAACTTTTGAAGTAAATAGAATATTTCAATTTATATTTTTGAAAGAAATTCTACAGAGTCTTGTTAGAAACAGTGGCGTAGCCAGGAGGTTTACGTCTGGACTTGAGCCAGACGTAAAGTCCAAAAAAATTTTAAATTTGCATTCGATATCAAACCATGGTTTAAATTAACACGTTATAAAATACTGTAAACCCTTCAAAAAAGTGCTTGCACAAAAATCCGTTTTTTTGTTTGAAACTCTTAGGATCCTTTTAGAATTTTTATACAGTTATCGAATTTTTTTGGTTTCAGGATATTTGAAGCTATGATTACCGATTTTCATTTTTAAATAATAATTGTTGGTAAAGGTTGAATCTCGAACAAAAAATCAAAAAAAAAATCCAATCAAAAAGTATAATCCCATAAATTGTGTGTCACGAGATAAATTATTAATTTTTAGTATTTTTGATCAGGAAATGCGATTTTTATAGGACCAAAATATATTTTGTGTGATTTTTAATGTTGTCTTTTCGTCATTTTTTTCTATCGTGTTTCTCAGATTTGATGTTAGTCAAGCACACTTTTGTGTTTAAACAATATTCCCCAAATTTAATAGAGAATTTTTTTTTTACTTTTTTTATAAGAGCGTTTATTTTCGTCTAAAATTTTTCGCTTTTCCTATTTCAAAAAAGTTTTAATTTTGGCGAACTCTTAGGAATTGGCGGCTATTCGCAAGAAGTTTTATGCTACAGTGCTGGTCATTCACGTGTTCCTTTTATTTCACCGATTTTCCCCAAAGTTCACCGAGGTTCACAGCTAAAATAAATATGAAAATATCTTTAATATAATGTTTTTCTTATGTAAGGAATGAAAATTATTTAGTTTAAAAAATGGTTTAAAAATTTCAAAAATTTTTAATTAATTAATAACCGTAATTAATAATTTAAAAAATTTAAGATATTTGCATCGTTATTTTTAGTAAATTTACTGAGTTTTACCAAAAATATCTTAAATATTCAATATGTTTTTTATAAAAAAATTATATTAAGAAAAAAACAACGAAATCCAAATAGAAGAAACATTTTTTTAATTTATAATTTATTCACAATTATTCGAGCGTTTCTAGAGGCTTGAAAAAAGAATGAGTCTTAAAGAGCCAGTCTGTGATGAGTGTTAGGCGGAGTTTATTAATGATTTTATTTGACTTTTTTATGACCTTTCTCATCAATTAAATATAATTAAGGATAAATTATGTATTTTTAATCACTGTTTTTATTGTATTTTCAAAATAAAAGAAACTGTTTCTTCTATTTGGAATATTAGATATTTCGAAAAAATAGCAATTTTTATTAAATAACGGTCAAATCGTTGTTTCTTTTATTTGGAACTTTACGGTATTGAGATATTTTACCTAAAAAACTTTTTTAAGTCTTGACGATTTCCTTCAAAAGTCATATTTGTTTTTGTCTTTTATTTTCGGTTTTTAATAATAAAAATTGATTTAAAAATTATTTTACGTTAGATGAAGTCCTATTTTCTAAGAAACTCAACAGTTTAATTTTGCCTGGAATTTTCTAAAATAATGTTTTCAGTTAAAAATTAAAAAAAAATTCATTTTAACGGAAAAATTACATAAGAAACATAAGAAATGAAAAATATGAATATTTTTTAAAGACTTTTTTACTAAGATTCTCGAGAGGTTTATCGAAAACTGTTTAGTAAAACACTGTTGAATTGCCGAGAAAATAGGACTTCAAAAAATTTATATATCAAAAACCTTAAATGTTTGACCAAAACAAATATGAATTTTGAAAGAACTTGACGAGATCTATCAGAATATGCCGTTTTGTATGTGTGTTAATGATAAAATAAGTTGGGGATGTCTTTTTTGAGTTTTATAAAATATTAAAAAATTAGATGAAAAAGCCATCCTAGGTATGAAATAAATATATTGTTTTGTAATTCTAGACCTCCTCTACCTATTAATATTAATCTTAAGTACCGTAAAACCTTGCTTATAAGCGACTAAAAATCGCCTCTTTGAAAGGAAAAATCGTACTCTAAACAAATTAATTTAATTTATTATTATGACATTTCCGGTAGAGTTTAGTGCCGTCTATAATAATATCACAGTTCTTCTGAAAAAAGGGGGATCTGGGGGTGCGCTTATAAACAAGGTTTTACGGTAGATTAGGTATTTTCTATGGAAAAAAAATTCATATTCTAAAATCATTCGATACGAGTTTATTTGTAATTAGCTTCTTTACGCCTGAAACTAACTTTAATTAGCTGGACAAAATAAAAATTTTGAATTTAATCTTTTTCAAAAAAAAAATTAATGAAACTCTTAGGATCCTTTTAGAATTTTTATACAGTTATCGAATTTTTTTGGTTTCAGGATAATTCCATGGGTTTTTGGAATTAATCGTTTTTTAAACTCCTTAAATAATTTTCATTTCTTACATTTGAAAAACATTATATTAAAGATATTTTCATATTTATTTTTGCTGTGAACCTTGGGGAACTTTCATGAACTAAGGTGAACCTCGGGGAACTTTTGTGAACTACGGTGATCTTTGGGTAAATTCGGTGAAATAAAAAAGGCCGTGAATCTTCATGAACGTTCACAAATTGAACACCTGAATGACCAGCACTGTAACTCTGGTCAAGTTTAAAGAATAAAATAAATACATAAACCTTTAAGATTATTTTTTGTATCTGAACAGAAAAACATTTATTTGACAAAAATAATTATGAACGTACAGTTAGTAAAAAATATGAGAACCGCATGAAAATTTTTATATTTTAAATTTAAAAAGCCGTCCTTTTCCGATGGATCAACAATTAGAAATATTTTTTTTACTAAAAAAAACCTCATTCCAGCTTTTAAATAATTCCCTGGCTGGTTAATAAAATTCCCTTTTACATGAGATTAAAAATCTCCTTATCTTTACTTAAAATTTTGTGGTAAAAATTATGAGAACGATTTGAATTCTACTATCCCTTTTTTGTATTTCTCATCCAATCTTGATGAAATTTTGGATATAAGCAGAGATTATATCATTTTACAACCAAAAAAAAAAAATTAGTCAGTTTGAAAAAAAAAATTTCTGAAAAAATGCCTTCCGAAAACAGAAATCGTACATCAGTTACCCTTGAGGACAGAATCAAGGCTGTTCCCATGTGCCAACAAGGAAAATCATTTGCAGCTATCGGAAGAGAGTTGAAAAGGTCAAATCGTGCATTAAAAGAATTATTGACCGTTAAAATGAAACAAACTCATACAAAGATCGTCCTAAACCAGGCAGGCCCAGAATATCTACTGCGAAGGATGATAGAAATCTGGTCCGTTTGAAAAAATCGAACCGTCCCATGTCTTAGCAAATCAATGGAAACTGTCGAATGAAAAGACAGCATCATCATCTTTAGTCAGGAAAAGATTATTGGCAAATAAACTGGAATGGATAGTCGCTGTCAAGAAACCTCGAATTTCAACAAAGCATATTAAGTAAAGAAAAACGTTTTGTAAGATGGTTAAATCATGGCCATTGTCAAAATGGAGACAAGTTCTTTTCAGTGATGAGATGAACATCGAAGTCGACAACCACAAAAATCGAATTTTTATTCGTAGGACAAAGGCAGAGAAATACAACCAAGATTGTATCATTAAGCGAACTAAACAAGGAAGTGGTTCAATAGGAATATGGTTCTGTATGAGTTATTATGGACTTGTGATTCATTGTATATTTTACGGGAGATTAAATGCAACCAGATACATCGAAATTTTAAATAATAACTTGATTGAATCAATGCGGAAGTTGGGCCAAAACCAGCCATTCATTTTTTAGCAAGACAATGTATCATGCCATAGAGCCAAAAAAGTAGTCAAATGGTTTGCCGATCAAAAAATAGAGTGTCTCAAGTGGCCAGCTAACAGTCCAGATTTAAACTGCATTGAAAATTTGTGGAAGAGCTTGCCAAAGTAGGACCTCGATCCTTGGATGAATTAAAAATAATCGAGCCGAAAAGTGTAACCGATAATCTGGTTGACTCAATGCCACGGAGAATTAATGAATGTTTAAAAAATAAAGGGGGAGTTACACATTATTAACCCTTTTTTGAATTAATTTTAGGATCGTTCTCATTTTTTTTCCCAAAATATTCTTAGTTTATTTTTGGAGTTTTTTTTTTGATGAATTTTCAAAGTAAAATAAAATTCGCCGAACTTTTTTTAAAAACTTTTTAATATCAATTAAAACCCGCATTTTTCGAATATATAATTTTTTTATCTGAATTTTTTTTTCTTTTTCGTATCTTTTGTTCTTTTTAATAAATTGTTTAAAAAAATCTCGCGGTCTCTTATTTTTTGCCAATACTGTATATTTTTTTTTTGCAAAAACCTAAGTTAAAACTTTTTTGCAAAAAAAAAACTAAATTGAAATAAATTGAAACTAAATTCCTCTATTTACAATTTATATATTGTTTAAACACGCGTTTTGTTTTAGTATGAAATTTTTTAAATGTGGTTTTAGTTGCTTTTCTACGTTTTAAGTTGTTAATATAAAAAATTTAAAGTAGGTATAAAAATAATTTCTCAATTTTTTCGAATTAATTTTCACGTACAAACGCGATTTTTTTATTTTGTCAAAATCGCGATTTAAACGTCAAAAAAACATCACGTTTTTTATGTGTCAAAAATCGTTAAAAAACGCGTATTAAGACGCGATTAAACACGAAAAAGTATGCGTTTAAACGAAATTAAAATACGCGTTTTTTATTTCTCGGATAGTTAAGTTCACTTACATAAGTCTAACTTAAGATAAGAAAAAAAGTAAATAATTGAGATTTTTAAAAAATTGAGTTTTTGAATTTTTTTTGATAGGAAAAAGCCATTTTAATTTTTGTTGGACATGTTATTTTTAAAAGTCATGCAAGTCCTTTGTATATAATTGATTTTACAAAAGAACAAAGTTTTTTAAAAAAGGTTGCTTATTTGAACGAATCAAATGAAATTAATGGAAAAGAAAATTTAGTTGTAAAAGGCATGTCTATAAATGAGCATTTCTATTTTTATCCGACTTATATCCGCAGCGACTTACTTGAGTTGGTTTATGAAAATGATAACTTTGAAAATAAATCTTTATATCTATTTTTATCAAATAAAATTAACAAGCTTCAGTTACTCAGTCTCAAAAATTGTAAAATTTCTAACTTGGATAAATTTTCATTTAAAGATGCCAAATATTTAAAAAACTTAAACCTCTCGAATAATAAAATTGAATTTTTTTCGTCTTATCAATTTTATGGTTTGGAAAATTTGGAAGTATTGAATCTAAGAAGTAATTCAATTACCAACAGATATCGTCAATTCGAATTAATGAAAAATCTTAAAGTTCTAAATCTCTCAGTGTATAATTTAAAAAAGATTGATGCCGATGATTTCAAAGGACTAAATAATCTTGAAGAACTTCACTTGTCAAATTGTTCTATAGAAATAATTGATCCTAATGCTTTTAGTTTTTTAAATAAATTGTCTGTTTTGAATGTTTCATGCAATAGAATATTCGAATTCAAAATTAACAGACAATTTTCTAATTTGACTTTTTTAAATATTGGCCTCAATGTTTTAAGAGAAATCGACTTTTTGGCTGCTTTTAACAAATTGGAATATTTAGATTTAATTCAAATACAAGAACATATTCCAATTACAAATCCATACATGCAAACGGATATTTTATTACCAAATTTGAAATTTTTAAGATGTAATTGTAATTTTATGCCAACATTTGACTTATCCAAAATCCAAGGTTTAGTAGTTGTGGGATTATTAGATTTGAATAAAGTTTTTTTTGATAAATGCATAAATCTTGACTATTTGGAATTGAGTTTAATGAATGATTATTTTATAGACAAATTGAATAAAGATTTTTTCAAAAGCTTAGATAAAAGGATTAAATTTTTATCTTTGAAATTTTTTACTGTAAATTCACAAGAATTATTAGACAAATTAAAATTACTAAGTAGTAACCTTAAATTATTGTTTAATGGCTCCAATATTGAGAAAAAAATATTTCCAGTGAAAGCAAATGGCGTGCTTACCTTTTCAGAAATTTTAGTAATTTTTAATTTTTCACTTGAAATTTTAATTAATTTAATTGATTTTTATTTTTAAGATTACAAAAGTTGAGAAGACTGAATATTTCGAAAAGATTTTGAATGTTTCAGGTCCTACTCGAAGAGCATTACTAAATATTATTTAATTTTTTTCAGTTGCTTTTTAGAGATTTAATTTAAATTTTTAAATGAAAATTAGTAAAAAAAAACTTTGATTTGTTTAATTTTGAATTTTCTTCTATAGATAATTAGAAAAAAATTATTTTTTGCAATCAGAATTTACAGTACTATCTAGAAAAAGCTTTGCCGGTTAACACGGGTTCCAAAACCGAATCAAAGCCAAATCTTGATGCGGTTTATGGCTTTCCGGAGCACTACTTAACCCGAAAAAAAAATGGTTTCGAAACGTTTGCTTGAGCCAGAATTTTTTTAGTCCGGTTCAGTTCAGAATCCGAAAAGAATAATAAGCTAAATTATCAGTTTTTTTTTTAAATAAATAAATTTTAAAGGCATAAAATTTCTTTTTTAACTTTTAAACACTGTAAATATTCTGAGTGGTTTTTGAAAGAAAAATTCGCTTTATAGTGGACATATGGCGTCAGATTTCGACTTTTACGAAACGTCATATGACGTCATTTTGGAAAAATCGCTACAAAACCTTTGCCAGCACTGTATTAAACTTTTTTAATCAAATTTCGTTTCGCTTAAAATTGCATTTTTAGATAGTAAACTATTGCAAAAAAAAGTAACATCGAATTTTGAAAATTCAAAAAAAATCTATCTGAAAAAGAAAGTTGCCATATCATTGAAGTGGTTTATCATTTTTCCATATCATTTTTCAACTAAATCCTTTAAAATCAATTTGACTTTTGGATGAATATATTCTTGGCAATCAATAACTCTAAATCCAAAATCTATATCATAATCACCAAAAAGGCGATTACTTAAATATGAATTGGATGACAAGTGACCTTGAATTCTAAATCGAAAATTTAGTAAAAAAGACCATAAAACAAACATATCTTAGTAGCAAATTAGATCATCTGGAAAAGAAAAGTGCTAACGTAGCCGTATATTGATCTCTTAAATCATGTAAATGAGATGAAAAATTAATGCTAAAATTAATTTTAAAACATCATTTAATGACTTTTCAAGCTAACAAACAGATATTATTAAGCTTTTAAATTTTTTGCAAAAACCTTAATTGTGCCTTTTCTTTGATCAAATTTTTGTGTATTTATTTTTTTAAAACTGTATTTATTTTTAAATTAATTTGTAAAAATATTAATTGCAGTACGCTTTATTTTACAGAATACTGGAAAGTGGTCGCAAAGCGGCTTCTACATTAGACTTTAATAATGATAAAAATAATAATATCAAAAAGAGTATGATAAGTCGATTTCCTCATTCTAATCTAAAATTTAAAAGTGATGTTGGTAAACCAAAGGTTTGTTCGACCAAGTCTGCCAACTTTGGTTTTAAAATTTGTTTTTGAAAATTGATTAACCAAAATTGTTTAACTAAAAATTTTTTTTAAACCATATCGAATTTTTAATTGTTTATATGTATAAAAAACATTTTTATTTATTTTTTAAGTTTTTTTTTTCAATTACAGGGGTGATTGCGTCCCAGTAACCGACAGTTAAGGAACATAAAAGGATTATAAAGTCACGCCTTGTAATTACAGAATCCCATGGGGTAAGCAAGATATTACGTGACTAATATTGATAACGTATTCCGTTTGAGTGACAAGGTGTGACTAATAAGGATTTAGAAGAAAACGTGTCTTGACGTGACTAATAATTATTTAACGTGACAGAATGTGACTATTCGAGACAAAATAAATTGACAATGTGTGACTATACGAGACTAAAATATAAATTGAGCGTGACTAAATGTGACAACGCGTGACTAATTTAAAAAAAAAATTTGGAGTGAAAAAAAAGTGTTTTGAACAGCAAAAATTAGCAAAAATCACTAAAAAATTGAAATAAACTAAATAACGCTATTTGATTTTAACAACTTAAATTTATTAAAGAAACAGTCAATTTCTGAAATAAAACGTATTTAACTAATTTAGAAGTTCAAAAGCTTTTCTTGATAGAACTGAGCTACTCTATAACTTTGTAACGCATTCTTCATATCATGTGCAATTCCCCAAATTTACATTCGCTCTTATAAAAGACAATATGTGAACTTACCCTTCCCTGATTTATATTTATAAAATCAATTTAACGCTATATTTTTAGTGATATTTTGTTCAAAATAAATTTCTTTGTTCTGAGAATATCAAAAAAAAGCGTCTTTTACGTTTTAAAGTTATTTTTAATTTTTTAACGAAAATACTTAAATTGTTAAAGCAGATTTATGAAAGACTGCCTGGTTATATGTTGTTTAATAGCACCTTAAGACATTTAAAAAGCTTAAGAAGTGTTTAAGACGTTGTTTGTTGCTGTAACTAATAATTACGCACTTTTCCCCCTTTTAAAAAATTTGTTCTTATTTTTTTCGAAATATTGAACTAATTTAACTTTTAAAACGAGATGATAAAAATCGGAAATAGACTGTATTTTAAACACATAATCAAATACATTTTTATATTAAAATTTCTCTTTAATTTAGATTGGTTTTGTCTTCTTAAGCTTTTTTAAAAGCCAAGAAGAAAATATCAAGGTTTGTTCCGATTTCATTTTTCAACTCAAATTTCAACTCATTTTATTGCGTATTCTGATTTTTAAACATTTTCAAAATATATTTTAGAAATTTGAACACAGAGTTTAATGAAATGAAATTTAAAATCGAAACAAATTTGATTTTTCTATCAAGAAAAGCTTTTGAACTTTTATCTAAATTAGTTAAATACGTTTTATTTCAGAAATTGACTGTTTCTTTAATAAATTTAAGTTGTTAAAATCAAATAGCGTTATTTAGTTTATTTCAATTTTTTAGTGATTTTTGCTAATTTTTGCTGTTCAAAACACTTTTTTTTCACTCCAAATTTTTTTTTAAAATTAGTCACGCGTTGTCACATTTAGTCACGCTCAATTTATATTTTAGTCTCGTATAGTCACACATTGTCAATTTATTTTGTCTCGAATAGTCACATTCTGTCACGTTAAATAATTATTAGTCACGTCAAGACACGTTTTCTTCTAAATCCTTATTAGTCACACCTTGTCACTCAAACGGAATACGTTATCAATATTAGTCACGTAATATCTTGCTTACCCCATGGGATTCTGTAATTACAAGGCGTGACTTTATAATCCTTTTATGTTCCTTAACTGTCGGTTACTGGGACGCAATCACCCCTGTATAAGGTCAAAAATAAAAAATATGTCTAATTAATTAAACTTAATATATTTTCAAATAATGTTTTTACAAAAAAGAAAATCTCATCAGCTTCCCTGTCTCTTTAAAGTGTATTGAACATGCGTGCCACATATTCTAATTCTTGCAAATTGCACTAACTGAATATTTCTAGATAAATGAAGAAATTGTGAGTCCTTAATAAATTTTCATTAGAAGTTAAATTTTTATTTTGATTTTTTTTAAGGATTTAGACAATTTCAAAGAAAAATTTCCGATTTATTTTTTAAGGATAAATTTGGGTCCTTTAACTTTTTCACCATTTACATGTTTATATTAAACGATATTCAAGTAATATAATTTAGGTACAATTGATTTTAATCAAGTAAACTAAACCATTTCAAAAAGCTTTATTTTTTAAATTTTTAGCATTGACATGCGTGTGTGAATCTAATTTCACGCATTTCTCATGTTTATTTAAGAAATTTAAAAATAAAATTCTAATTAAAAAGGTCCAATTAAAAATTTTTTTGAACAATCTTTAAATGATGTAATAGCCCTAAACAAAATCCCATTACAATTAGCTTCCGAATACGCTCCTAAATACAAAAATGTACAAAAAACTTTATATAAAATCAGACACGAAACACAAATCAACAAAAACAAATTGCCAAGTAACATCGAAACAATTTCGTTTGAATATGATTTTGAAAAGTTTAAAGAGACAAGTAATGGGGTAAGAATTTTATTATATGATACTCAAGATAAAGATAGAATAATATGCTTTGTGTCTGTTGTGCAATTGTTGTTATTAAGCAAGTGTCAAAGATGGCACGTGGATGGTACTTTCAAAGCAGCTCCAAATTTATTTTATCTTTATGTTATATTTGATTTATGGTTGTTGTTTGGAGGAAATGCATGCTTGTTGTTTTATTTTTCCATCTAATAAACAAGAAAAAACTTACCTGATTTTTTAAATTCGGGTTGGCAATTTATTCTTTAACTTGTGCCTTCAAATGAAACAAAGTTAGTTCAATTTTTTAATTATTACCAAGAAACTTGGTATGAAACAAAACCGGAAAAAAAAACCAAAATTTTCTAATGACTTATGGAATCTTTAATATACAGAGGAACCAAGGACGAATAATCACGTGGAAGGGTATATTTTTAAAAAAAGTGGAACTCTAATTTTGGTACCGTATTTCCGTGTTTAAGAAGGCGTGCATTAAAACCCGATTTGCCAATTCGGGAGCATGCACCTAAATAGATCTCGACCATTTTAAAATAAATATTTAAAAGTGCATTGAACTCGAATTGAAAGTTCGGTCAAAAGCGGGGGTTAATAATTAAATCCCAAAGAAAAGTGATGCGTTATTAACTGAAAGACTTTCTTTGGTGCATCATTGTTTTCTAAAAAGCAAATTAATATTTAAAAATATTTTTTAATATTTTGAACACAAGTGCAACATTAAAAAATGAAAAAAAAATTCTATCTATCGAAAAATTCTTCAGCTATTCCCTCAGTTTTCTAAATGAGCTTTTGAAAAATTTTATTTAGAAAATTAAAATAATGGAAAACAATAGCTCTCAACAAAATAGTGAAGATGACCAAATTGAAATCCAGTCGAGCGAACCAAAAGCTCGTACCAGATTCAATCTTGATTTTAAAGTAAAAGTTATTAGCTACTACCAAGCTGGCCACAGTATTAATAAATGTTCTAACCATTTTGATATTGATCGTCGAATTGTAAGCCGTTGGATAAGATCTCAAACACGTATCAAAAATATGAAATTGAAGCGATCTGTGTTTCGTTGTAAATCCCAAAAAGATCTTGCTAGTTATCCGTTGATGGAGAGTCAATTGATTGATTGGATTAAAGAAAAAAGAAGCAATGGGGCATGTATTAGTGGTTTTAGTGTAAGACAAAAAGCGATTGAGTTGTTTAGTAGAATTTATTCGAATGTTGACGAGTCAAATGTTCAATTTAAAGCGAGTAATGTGTGGTTAGTGAATTTTTGCAAACGCAAAAATTTAGTCTTGCGACGTATTACGACAAGTGGTCGTGAATTACCCAAAAATACACAAACAGGGGTAAAACAATTTTTTTCATTTTGTCAGAACATTGTCAACTTACCAACGTATTCGTCTAAGAAAGTTATCAATTAAACGTCCCGTCTAATTACACGTATTCTACAAAAGGCGCTAGAAGAGTGAAAGCCAATTCCACATGTGCTTAGCGAGCTCGAATCTCTGCTGGATTTACAGCGGCAGCTGATGGCTCCAAGTTCCCGATTTTTTTTTTATTTTCATGATCTTCCAAATTTTACACCTCCCGACAATGTAATTGTTGTGTAAAAGTCTGGATCAACATTCGATAAAGAAATGATTTGTGAATACATGTCAAAAGTAATATTCCCTTACAAATTGGTAAACAATCTTGATGTGATTCATTTTGTTTTGGATTCGGCTCCGTGTCATAAGACTTAAATGGTTCAAGGTTTTGCGAAGATAATGGAATAAATCAATTTTTCATACCACCACGTTTAACTAACTTGTTGCATCCAGCAGACGTTTGTTGGTTTGCACAATTAAAACGCGCATACCATAAAAAATGGAACAATTGGTCTCTATTCGAGGACAAAACCTATACAAAAAACGGTAATTCTCGTTCACCAGGATATGCCAAATGTATCGAATGGATTTGTGATATATGGCGTAGCATGGATTCTGAGTATATAGCATCAAGTTTTGAGTCATGTGGTATTACATCACAATTCAATTTGCACAGTAATTTAAATTTTATGCTGAAAACAAATTGCATTATGAATGATTATGTTGACGAACTAAATGAAGAAGATGACATCGACGGCTTCGAAGATGACCAAGACTGTGTGAATGACGGAGTATCTAGCCTAAATGTTGACCAAAGAACTGCCTTATCTAGTGTATTATCTTCAACACCTGTATACACTTCAACTCCATCAGTTGAGCTTATCAAATGAGTTTATCAAATGAAGGAATCAATTCAGCTCAAACATCGAATTTTAAATACAAATTTTAGTTCACCTTCAGTCACATCTCAAGCATCAGAAAATATTCAACAAAAGTTTAGCCAATCATATTCATCAAATCAAATAATTAATTGAGCTCAAATCTCAAGTTTAAACAAAAATTTAGAATCATCCATAGCTACACCTCACTCATCGTCTACTCACTATCGTCAATCGAGTTTAACTTCAAGTACTTCGAGTATAGAAATTCAAGGACGTCCACCACTTCAAGCTTTACCATTAAACATAAATTCACAGACACCGGTCATTGTTCATAATAAAGATGGTACCATTCGAAAACGCTTAGGTCGAAAGCCAGGGTCAAAAAATAAAAAAAAAAATTTAAATATGCATAAAAAAATTGTAATTTTTTATTTTTAGAGTCGCCTTTATACCCAATATTAGGTGGACGGTTATTTTGACGTGTATAATTTTGCCTTCATTAATTTGACTTGATAAATTTATCGACAGTAAATCTTGACGTCTATAAATATGACTTTACTTTAATTAACTTGAATATTTTAGACGAAAAATTAATTATTTCACTTATGCGATTATCTAACTCTACGTAAGAGGCTTTTCTTTTTGGTAGTCTTCCTGTGACCAATTGCAAATGAATTGCTTCCATATTGGCTTGTTCCAACTTGATTTTATCAATAAAAGCATAAATAATAGGAGATCTTCGAATAACATTTTGTAATGCTGAGTGCCAGTCTTCAATGTTATTATTTGTTCGAGGCATATTTTCAATATTTCGAATATAAACGTTCCAAAGATCGTGTTTAAATTTAGGATCTTTTCGACCAACACCTCTACCACGCTTAACCTCTCCAATATATGTTGACTCAAAATATTTTATAAAATTGATATAATTTTTTGAAAAATCTTCATTTTCTTTTTTAAAAAATTCATAAGCATAGATCACATCATCCACAGGCACAAAAGCTAACGCTGCTATACTTTTAAAAAATAAACGAACTTCACTAATTTCATTATAAGCGGTCTGGTACCCAAACTCTTGTACTTTTCGCCATAAATTCTGTTTGAAATGGAAAAAACATCCATACGAAACTGTGTCGTCGTAGGTGCTATTTACCGCACTGAGAATAGCATGCTCAAAATCTGAACTTGAATGAGGATTAACTTGCAATAGGTTCTTTAAAGTTTCAAAAACTCTAGTGTATGTTTCAAGCGTCTTATTTGGTAATAAACAATAGATACAAGGTAGATTTTTGCCTTTAAGAAGTACATGAATAGTAAACAATGTCAGGACAAACGTCAAAGCTGCCATCAACATACGAATTGAGATGACTTTTAAGCAATTTTAGATTATTTTCGGTACCAAAAAGAATTATTCTATTTGTATCATCTTTACCCGAATCATAAATATTGAAATTTTCATTATTACAACTACGCTAGAACTCTTCGGGTAAATCTAAATCGCTTCTACTGGTAAGTTTTTGATATTGAGCATATGGATTTTCCTTTCCACGATTCATTCTTTGGCGCAGTTCATCTTATGTTGGTAATAGGGCTTGTGCTTCTAATGTGAGTCCTACTTGAACAGAGAAAAAATAATTAAATTAGTCAAGTCACGTCGAATGGCGTTCAAATTAAAGTCAAGTTTATTTTAGTCAAATTAATACACGTCAAATTTTAACACGTCAAAAAATATTAAAGGCA
Source organism: Brachionus calyciflorus (assembly GCA_002922825.1). NCBI lineage: Eukaryota > Metazoa > Rotifera > Eurotatoria > Ploima > Brachionidae > Brachionus > Brachionus calyciflorus. Next base: position 291,147 of record NTPY01000188.1, on the reverse strand, counting down.
AAACTAAATAGTCAAAAGTATGACGTCAAATTAATTGACGTCGATATCATTACACAACCCCAAAATTAAACTTTTAAATTTTTTTTTACTTTTTAGAAGCCGCGTTTCTAGCTAAAATTATAAATAATATAAATTTAATATTTTTTTTTTTCCAAATAAAATAGTCGCTGTTAATTAAGATTTTTAATTTTAAACGCATCCTCATATTTGGGTCTTTGAGCACTAACGCCCGCTTTTATCCGAATTTCCAATTTCAGTGCGACGCGCCTTTAAACTTTTTTATTTTAACATGGAGAGGTCTATGTAGGTGCATGCTCCCGAATTGGCAAATCGTGTTTTAATGTACGCCTTCTTAAACACGGAAATACGGTACATGTCTGTATACTCCTAGTGATGGAAATTGTTTGTAAAATGCTATTTCTTTAGCTCTTTATGGAAATCAAAGGCCAACGACATTAAGTTGGGTATAGTATTTTTAATGTTTGAATATGAATCTTATTTTAGAAAATTGGTTGATAGCTTTAAATATTTAGACACGTTTGAATCAAAAGTTACTGGAGACTGCTACTTTAGGTGTGTTTGATATAGAGTTTAATATGATAGCTCTTAGTTTAATGTTTTTACGACCTATAAAATGTTATTCACTACACAACATCGCATTTAACGTAAAATTTAGTTTGCCAATTTATTTATCTAAACAATGCCCATTTTACTCCAATAATTCCTGTAAATAATTACTTTAAAATAGATCCAACCACTGGAGATCACTTGAATTTTATAAATTATAACTTTGGCGATTTAAAACTCTATTAATTTCAAATTATGACACAATTTTTTTTTTAATTATTAAACGATATTCTATAGGCTATTTTATTTAACGAATCAAAACTTATTTAATAAATGATAAATTTTTATTAACTTCCTGTGTTATTTTTTATTTCACTTTTTTACTTTGATATCGCTATTGCGGTATGCTTAAAAAAATGTTAAAATACAGTAAGACCTAAAAAAGGGCATAGTTTATTTTTTATTTTCTCACATCTCATAATTTTTTTTAAGTCGGTTTTTCAATTGACCGTTCCTTAATTGTAAGATCGTAATATTGATGTTTATGTTCCCATTACAGTGAATTTTCATTTTTTTTCAATTGACTGGGTAATTTTATAAAAAAAGAGGGTGGGTATACGAATGGTTTTTTTTTTTCTATTAGACAAGTACATATAAAAAAAAATTTAAAGTTCAAGTTCACTTGTTATTTTTTTACAAAATTCAAAAAATTTCAGATTAAATCACTCTTTAAAAATGAACAAGAAATTTGTTTGTGTGGTCAAAAATTCGACGGTAAATGGAACGATCATAACAAAAAAGTCCATTTAAAAACATGTAAATAAAATGCACAAGCATTTAACAACAATCTTATAATTACTCATTTTGTTGTTCGGCAAAATGAGTAATTATAACTTATAATTACTCATAATTTATAAGATTGTTTAATTCATATAAAATTTGATTTTTAAGTTCAACAGACTCTGGTTCAATTGTGATAGGTTCGGTTTCTTCGTCTGAATTGAGTTCGCCAATCTCATCTTCGATCTCTTTTTCTGTCTCTGAAAATTGCATATCAAGAGACCCTTTGGCATGTTTAGAAACATCATTTACAACCGAGAATATATTGTTATAAACATCTGATCTACTATAATTCGAATTCAATTGCCACATAAACTCATCTAAGTATGACGGAATATATAATTTACTACAACCTCGCATTTCTCTCAAATCGTAGTTATAATAAAAAAAAAACTTTATTTCACTTTTTTAAACATGGATTTTAATTTTTGGTGTGGGAGTTAGGTCGGCGCAAAAAAAAATTAATACTTAAAATTAAATTTCATTCAGTTAGATTTAAAAAAAATTTATTTTCATTTTATAAATTATGGATGGTGATTACTGTTTGGTAGAATGGTCAGAGCAAAAACCCGGCTTAATGTATTCAATTTTGAAATTTAGATATTTTCTTAGTATGATTAGCAAATACTATATTTTTTGTATAAAAATGAATTGAAAAAGTATGTTCATATTGGACGGTGGTACAATTTTAATGATGATAGTTATACTTTCAGTTGTAGACTCGTGATGATAGATAGTTATAGTAATTGTTTGGAAAATTTTTCGATTCAAACTTTAAAAAAAAAATATAAAGAAAGATAGTTTATAAGATTTTTTTTAAATGAATTTTTTTAATTATATTTGTGTCAATAAACTTAAAAAAATTAAATGATCTTTAGTAAAATTTAGTGATCTCCCACAAAATAGTTGATCTAATTTGATCAATTATTTTTTACCTGAACATAAAATAAACATGAGCTAATTAATCATTAATTATCTGATCAACTGATCATAAAACAATGCCCGATGAAGCTAAGTTAAAGAAAAACCGATATCGATAAGAAAATTTGGGTGGTTTTAAATTAATACGAAAAACAGAATTTCCGAATACAGTATTTCAAAAAATAATATAATCTTGATTTCTCAGGTACTTAAAGAATTTTCTAGTAATATCGAATTTTTTTGTTGATAATTGTTCATTTTAAATTGAATTTAGATTACCTACTAAGAGAATGGAAAAATAAATTATTTTTATTTTTCAGATTTTTCCTTATTATTTTAATTGAAAATAAGATTTTTTTTTCTAAATTGTCTTGAAAGCTTTTAAAATAACTGATTAAAAAAAATAAAAGAGAATGGAGAATCTTTGGATTATTGGAAATTTTTCGATGCGTCATTTTGTATTTTAACATTTTTAACGATTTTCACTAATAAAAAAAATATTGTTCGGTGATTTTTAGGAAGAATTACGATCCTGTTCTTTTCCCTAAAATACCACCTGAAGATAAAAACGAATTATAAACCGAGTTAAATTTATATGAATTTTTTCAGATAATATTGCTTTCAAATTGAATTTAATTTTAATCGTAAAAAAACCGGTGTTATATCATATCTTTTTCAAAAAAAATCGATAGAAATCTTTATGATAAGAATGTAATTACTATATATCATATATACATTCTTTATCAAATATTTCTATTTTTACAGATTGTAAATATTTTTCTTTTTCCTTTTGTTTTTTTTTTAACTTTAATCGGTAATTATTAAATTAAGAAAGCAATAATTTTAAAAGATTTGAAATGTGGTGATTAACTTTTCTTACGAATGAAGAATTCTTTTAGAAATAGAATTTTAAGTTTTGATTAGACTTTTAAGAAATTAAAAAAACTTATTTTGCTTTTTTCAGATATTTTGAAGACGAAAATAATATAATAAAATAATTTTTATTTATTTTTTATTAAATTAAATTAAATTACGACGTTAGTATTATTGACAGTGCATTATTAAAAACTGATCCTTTGATATATATAACGATATTTCCGGGTTTTGTCAATAAAGTATCTAAATTTACGTTTTTAATTCAATATCCTATTGATAAAAAAAAGAGTCTTTTCAAAAAGATCTCTAAAAATAAAAACCGTTTAATCTATTAACCTAATATTGTTTCAATTTTGATTTTTTTATCAAAGCTAAAAATGAAATTTAAATCCTTGGTTTTTATTTTTTTTGTTGATAATTTCAGATATAACCGTGTTCCCTAAATCAATTATTCAGCATCAATTCTTGTATCGGAAAAGAAAAGTTCAATTCAAATTAAATTTTTTATTATTTTTTAAAATTTATGTTTATTGCAAAGTCAAAAACTGTAAATTAAAAAACTTTTTCATTTAATTTTTCTTTTCCAAGCCAAAGATTGATGCTAAGGTGCCCCAAGTCGTTAATTTTATTCCTTAATTGATAAGCGATTCCGAATATTTTTTGAATAAAATTTCAAATATATAATGACAATATCTAGCGAAGATGGCTTGGGTTTTTTAGAAAACTATTTTATTTTGAAGTATTTCTATAAATAAACTTTATTTTAAGTCATTTTCATTAAAAATTTAGTTTTTTTGAAAATTTAGTAGCGTTTATTTTGGTTATCATGAAACAAATTGTTCAAAATCAAAACCAATTTTTAGAAAGCATGGTTAACTCTATAATTCAAAATATTTTCGGAATATTTTTATCGGAGTAGGCATGATTTATTAAGGCTCAAAAACAGCCAAATCTTAACTAAGGTTTATGATTTGGTGCACCTTACGTAAAACCCGAAAATCGAATAAAGGATGTCTCATCGAATATAAATTAAACAGTTAAATATAGCGAAACTAATCTTTGCGCTCCATTTGAGGATGATTAAATCATCATTAATTTAAAATCTCTCACTTAAGATTAGCTCACTCCTTAAAAACTGGATAAAAAATTTTATCGAAAATAGAAACTTCAAAATACAGGTAGATAGCGTCTTATAAGAATTAAAAGAAATCAACTGTGGCATGCCTCAAGGTAGTTGATTATCCCCAACTCTATTCATCGTATATTTTAGCGAAATTTCTAAATATATTGAACCTGAAGAGCAGGCTTTCTTAACCAATGATCTCGTTATTTGTACCTCTTACGATTGCAAAAAAGATAAACTTCAAAGTGCGATTAAGGCCATCATACTATTTTTTAATAAAAAAGGACTAACTATAAATAAAAATAAAATAACACAAATGTCAAATTGAACCTTTTTTTTCTCCAACATAAAATTGATCCCATTCAAAAAAAGTAAGTATATTTTTAAATGTAAATTTTGGATATAAAGAACTTTAATAAAAAGGTCATGATTTTGAAGGAAAATATTAATTAATAATCACAAAATTTATGAAAAAAAAGTTTAATTAACTATTTAATTATTTTTCTGATTTGAATCTTAAATTTGAATTTCCTAATTTAATCGATTAATATCGGTTAAAAAGTAAAAGCAAAATCTTTATTTCTAAACTATTTTCATTATCAAAAATAAACCTATCGTGAACATATCCTACAATTACCGGATAATGAATTTTAGTGAAGCATATGTATTTATTTAAAATATTTAATAAGAACATATTTAAACTGATGTGCATCCAGTATAACAATTAGCTCTGTTTGACATTAGTACGTGCTTTAGCATGCTTTCATGATACAATATAAATTTAGCAAATACTGAACGATAGAAAAAAAAGGATTTAAAATCGATATAAAAATAAGCTTCAGTTAAGTCGATTAAAAAGATATTTTAAAAAGTAAAAGGTGTTTAAATAAATTTTTGTATTTTTCTGGTTTGTATCAAATATAATTTTACTAATGTGAAGTTTTTTAAAACTAAAACTTATAAAACATATAAAACTTATTATGTTTTATAAAAAATAAAACATAATTATTTTTGATAAAACATTTTAAAACATAAAATTGGAGATACATGTTGAATTTAAATATCAAGTTTTATGACTTTTTTTATTGGTTAAAACTTAAATCAATTCAGGTCATTAATGTTAATTCATAAAGAATTTCTAGTGAAGAAACAAAATAATTTTCTTTTCACTTATTTTCCAAAATATTTACCATACAATTATGTTCCTTTTTTAATTTTAAAGACACAGTCATCATTAGTTAACGCTCTTATTTTTTAAAAAAAATTTAATAAAAGATTTCCCTATTTTTTAAATGTTTATATCTTTGGCATTAACGAATTGACGGAGTTTCTTATTGAATCTTAAAAATATCATGTTAAAAATTCGAATATCTACGTTGAAAAACTTATGCAAACTCTAAATGTCCTCTAAATTAGAACATTTTTTTTTAACGAAAAATGTTTTTGCGCGAAAAATAAAAATAATAAGAATAAATGTAATTAAGATTTTTATATAATTCACTTAATTGATTTTTCGCTTTATTTCTTATAATTTGCTTCAATTAAGTAAAATAATCTCAGACTGAACCTAAAGTCGATAAATTTTCTTTATAAAATCCTTCAGTGGATTCAACCTAAAGAATATTCGATATATTATAGATTTTATAATATATCGAATATTCTTTAAAGGTTTTAACCAATAAAAAAAGTCATAAAACTTGATATTTAAATTCAACATGTATCTCCAATTTTATGTTTTAAAATGTTTTATCAAAAATAATTATGTTTTATTTTTTATAAAACATAATAAGTTTTATATGTTTTATAAGTTTTGGTTTTAAAAAACTTCACATTAGTTATAATTTTTTTATAAATTAGTATTTTAAAGCTTTTAAGAAATTAATAAATAATTTAGGTCTAACAATTCAAAACTATCTCTAAAAAACTATTTAGATAAAGTAGTAGTAGTATAAAACTGCAATCGGGGAAGTTCCCAAGAAGAGCCCTATAAGGCTTTAGCAATCGCTTCAATATTATTCAATAACCATCAATCTATCTTCGATTTGAAACTGTTTAGATTCTTTGCTTCAACAACTGCTTTAAAAATAAAATCTTGAGTTACAATTTTTCACTTTTTCTCGAATTAAAATTTGATCGTGTCTTCCTAAATTATAACTCCTAGAATCACCAATGTTATTTTTATTATAATTGAACCTTTTTTTCTCCAACATAAAATTGATCCCATTCAAAAAAAGTAAGTATATTTTTAAATGTAAATTTTGGATAAAAAGAACTCCATTTATAAAATTAACAACTTCGATTTTGTTTGGTTTGTTACTTTAAAAATTTGTATAAGATCGCCGCGTTACCTTCTTGTTTTTAAACTGGTTAATTCAAGTTTTGATAATCTCTCATTATAATTCAGGTTTCGTAATTCGGGAATTAATTTAGTTGCTCTGCGTTGTACTTTTTCGATTTCCATTATATCTTTTACTAAAAATGGACACCATGAACTATTAGCATACTCTAAATGAGAGCGAACTAGAGATGTATATAAAAGCTTTTTTACCTCACGATTTGGATAAAAAGGGAATTTTTTAAAATAAATAAAAATTAAATTACTTAAATATATTTGTGAATAATGACAATTATAATTAATTGTCGCTTGGATTAATTTAATTATTAATTTATTAAGCTTTAATTCATCCTTTTAACATTCGATTTGATGGTCTATATTACTTTTATTACGTCACGAAATATTATTACGTAACGAAAGGGCCCCTTGTTTTGACACAACTATTTTTATTTTTAAAACATAAATAAGTAAAATAAAACACAAAAAATAAAAAACAAAATAAATTATTAGTTTTGTCACAATTAAAAATACTAATTGTTTTTTTAAACATCAATTTTTAAAATTCGTTTTATTTAAACAATTAGATAACTAAAACATTTTTTTACACAAACCAAGTAAAGCTCTTATGCAAATCATCAGGTACCAAAAAAGATGCATATTTTCTAAATTTATTTTTTTTTAAAAGTAAAATTTTGCTTAACTAGAAATTCTAGTTAAAATTTTATTTTTAAAGTAAGGTGCCCAAAATCATGAACCCTAGTTAGACTTTTGGTGTTTTCAAAGGCTAACAACTTCTCTAAGTAATAAGAGATTTTAAGTCAAACTTATTTATTTAGTTTGACTTAAAACTGAGCCTTTATCATCATCAATATCTTCAGCTATTGATGATGATATAAGCTTTTCTCTCTAACTTAGCAAAATCAAAAACTTTAATTGTATATTTTATTTATGTCTCAATACTTATCTCATTATTGAGGAACATTTGCTTTTGATTCATATAAATTGCGTCGTTGAAAATGTACAACTTATTTCTTGGGAGAGCCTTGTCATTTGAATAGCACGGTAATACTTCAAATTTGCATCGAATTCTTCTTCGTTTAGCTTATTTATTGCTGAATAAATATCAGGTCGAGCTACACTTAGAGGCTTATTTAATCTATAGTTGAAGCCCCTAAATTGTTATTTGTTCGAGGAGTATTTGTATTATTAAAATGATTCTACATAGAGACGTCAAAATTACCTTTAAAATAATAATCAATTAAATAATCTAAAAATTTATCAGGATTTGGGATGTTAGGTTTAGATGCAAGTAGTTTTTCGAAAAGAGTGTTAACATAATCAAGAGGGACGATCGCCAGACAACAAATGATTTGAACCAATTCGAAACTTCTTCATTTAAACATTTAAAAAGACGCGAACAAACTTATTACATGTTACGTTTTGCCGTCAATAAAATTGACCTAGGAATTTTATTTTTTTTTTAATTTATTTATTTTATTTATTTTTGTAAATTAACCTCGATTTAAATTTAAATAAAAAAAAAGAAATACAATAAAATATAATAAAGAAAATGACTACATTGTAAAAAGTATCAATATACTGGTATCTTAACGAATTAAAAAACCTAGAATGACACACTAATCAAATTTTTTAGAATATTCCTGTAGTAGGGAATTATTAGGTTATTTAGGCAAATTTTAATAGAATCGGTTAGACCGTCCTCAGATGCCAGGCCGGTTTTTATAGTTGTAATAACTTACATCTTTTTCGAAATAATTTTTAAGTTTATTTAGATCATCTGCAAAAGATCTAAATCTGGTGTTTGCTGTTCGTTCCGGTAAATTTTTCATAAATTCTAGAATCTAAGAGGCTAAAGAGCTATACTTTATAGTATTAAAGAAGAAAGTTTTGAAAATAAATATAATTCATCAAAATTAAAAATTTTTAAAGCTTTAAGAATATTTGTCATATGACATTTATATTTTATCCCTAACATTATTTTTATTAGGTTATTTTGTGATTTATTCAAAAAATCCTTAGTTTCATTTTTTAGAGTAGTAATATTATGACGATTTGGAAATTTGGAAAGACAATATGTTTTAAATATAAAAGATTTAAGGGAAAAAGAAATTTTGTTTCCTTCTAACCCTAAAAATGAAATATTAAAGAAATTGTTATAAACTTTTTTATATTTTTCTGTGGCAATTGAATCTAAATCTAGATCAGAATTGAGTATAATACCTAAATAAGTGATGCTCTCAACTTGTTTAAGCATCTGCTTGCTTATATAAAATTTAGTGTTGAATATCTGATTACCAAATGACATAATATTTGATTTTAGGGGATTATATTTAATATTCCATTTTTCTCCAAATTCAGAGCAAATGTTAATAGGTCTTGTAGGTGAGAATCAACAGGGTTAATTAAAATAATATCATCGCCATATGCTATTATAGAGACATTAAGCCTATTATATAATGCACCAATATTTTTATTAAGAAATTCTTCTTTAGGTCGTCAATGAATATATTAAAAAGGAATGGTGATAAAGTTCCTCCTTGTTTAACTCCAGTCTTGATTTAAAAGTCTTCTGAGAAAGATGATTTAGATGTAGCAACCGTAGCTGTTGAAGAATCATTATATTTTTTTAGGAGGACCCAATAACGTTTTTCTAATTTGTTTTGGAGGTTAAAGAAAAATCCGTCCCTCCAAACCTAATCAAAAGCCTTCTCAGCGTCTAGGGAAGCTATCTTACAATTTGACCCCTTACGAAAATAATTGAGAATTGTCTCTTTAACTCCGAAAATAGCATGGTTACAAGAAATTTTTTTTCTGAATCCAAATTGGTTTTTATTTATTTTGTAAAGTAATGGTGAGTTGTATAGGATTAATTTTTCAAAGATTTTGGCAAGACAGTTTGAAATAGATATCGGTCTAATGTTATTTAAGTCATTACTGCTTTTAGTAGTGTCTTTTAGAATAGTTTTTATTATGCAAGTATTGAATTTTCTAGAAATGACATTTAGATGTAGAAATTGATTGAAAAAATCAAGTAAAATATTCCTAAATTGGTTATTCTTTCCGTTTTTTACAAGTGAATATGATAAAAAGTCAAAGCCTTTTACATAAGAATTATCGAACTCATCAATTATTTTATTAAGTGTTGCTTGGTCAAAAAAGTGAATTTCTTTAGATGTTTTATAATCTAAAAAATGAGAATTTACTAAATTTTTAATATTTTCCTGTTCTTCAGATAAGCAGGAAATATCAAAGAGTTACTTAAAATAATTTTTTAATATGTATGGAGCAATAGACGGTTCTTTTTTAATAGAAAATTTTTGACAGGTCTCATTTATATAAAAAGAAAGTCTTGAATTATAAAACTCTAAGTTTTCCCTTATATTAGCATTATTATTTATAGGTTCAGTAAAAATTTGAAAAGTTAAATTAAGAGCTCGATGGTCACTAAGATTAGCAACATCATCAATAATATTACAATGTGGAGAAAGAACTTTATAAAAATTAATTATGAGGACATGGTCCAAAAAGGCCATATTATTATCTCTCTTTTTTAAAGTATGAAAATGTAGCTTTTTGAGTTTGAAGGCAATCGAAAGGGGTCAAACTGTGATCTTTTATAAATTTTTGAAAAATTAAATCTAATGGATTATTTCTGTAGAAGTCTGAATTAAAATCGCCCATAATAAGAGTAGGTAATTTTTTAGATTCAAATGAGTTTAAAAGGACTAAAAGTCTTGCTAACACAAGTTCATATTCTGATTTAGATTGAATTTTTTGTTTTTGCTTAAAATATGGAAAGTAAACGCCAATAACTAACATTTCTTCACCTAGAATCTTTACATGACAATAAATTTAAGTGCCTTCCTAAGAAATCGTTTTCTAAAAGTTAACATGAGTCATCTATAAACCAGCACTGGTCCCCGAAAGGTCTACCTTTCTTTTGACCACTTTGCATATCAGATTGATAGAGTGGGGAATTAATTTTAGTTTCATGATTATCTCTTAAGTTTTGTATTAAGTGATATTCATTTTTTTAATCTATAATTCGTTAAGGTAACATATTGATGAATTTTCTACAAGAAATTTAAATAATTACAATTAAGAGAAGAAATAGAAATATTTTTTAAAAACATATTTACAAATTTAGTCGGAATTTATTTATTTATTGAGATGATGAGGATGCTTGTGGAGCAATGTCCATTTGATTGTTTACCTCTTGTTGAGCTTTTTGTATATAAGGATGATGATAACGATTAATTAATGTTCCTCTTGGCCAAAGGGATTTATCATTAATTTTATCACGGTCGAAAATTCTAATTATAAATTTGAAAGATTTGAAATTTTTATGAACAAGCGTTAGTTCTTCGAAATTGTAAATTTATACAGTTTTTTTAACATATTCTTCAACTGCTTTGTTGCCTCCTTTTTTATTGCCTCGACCTAGATAGACTTACATCTTACGTTCACAAGCGTCAAAACCAATATTTTGACCTTGTCCCGAATTTTTTAAGTATGAATCAGTTTTGGATTTTTTTTGTTTTTGCTTTTTAGGGCCAGCAGACATCGCCTTTTTTGTCATCTAAAAGATCCTTATTTGGTAGTTCAGGATTTGATGAGTCAAAATATTTTAGTGATTTTTTACCTTGTTGTGGTTTTGGACGATTTAAATTTTTTGAATTAGAATTTAGATTGTTACCTGATTCAGTATTATCGTTTCTAAATTGTTTCGACTTTTGAGTATTGTCACTGTTTTGAAGCTGACGCTTGTTAGGACGAGGAGTTTCTGAACAATGAGGAATATTTGTTTGGACTGTTTGAGAGTATGATGGGAAAGGAGGATGACTAGGATGTGGATTAAAAGGTCCGTACGTTTAATTAGATTGAACCGATTTTGCTTGATGTGAGTTTTGAAAATTGGATGCTGAAAGTTTATTTATTGTGAAATCAATACGGGATAGAATACTCGAATTAAAATCAACAATTGCTTTGAGAGTCTTATTTTCGATTATTATCTTATCAATTAAGTTTGACTGATTCGTGATAATTGATTCTAGATGCCTACTGTGTGTCATTATTTCGTTTACTATTTGATTTAGTCTTTTTGATTCAATTGCATTTTCTTCAATAACCGTATAAATATCCTCAAGATCATCTTTTTCAATACAGTTGGAATCTTTATTTGATTTATATTTATAAATTTCTAAAATATGATCATTGTAATAGACTTTGTTGAATAATAGTTGAGTAAGTCTAAAAATATCTTGGGAAAGACCTCTTGAACTTGATTTTGATTTTAGTACTAAATTAGCAGGGTGAATCTAGCGAAAATAAAGTAAATAATTGTTAGAGATTTTGTTTCTAATGCTCTTGTGTAGCTCCAATGGTAACAATTAAATTGTTTGGAGTAGATCTTTCATTGGAAAACGACACATTGTGTTTATTTTTTCAAAATAGTATTTAGTACCTTGGTAGATTAAATCTCTATTAAAAGGTTTGTCAACGAATTCATTAAGTTCAATCAAACAATCATGAGACGTTGGAATAGATTGAATCTCGGGCTCGATTTGTCCCATGTGCACTGTTTCGGTTTGAACCGTCATTTGATCGATTTAAAAGTCGATTGGATAATTTTTTAATTTTATTGTAATTTTAAAATTTCAAATTTAAATTTTTTTCTTTTCCTTTACTAATTTAAACATTAATTACTATTTTAAATGACCTTAATTTTTAATAGTAAGATGTGTGAGATATGGTTAAGGTTCCTGTCAAAAGTTGAGGTTTAAAATTTTAGATTCAAAATTCATTTTTTATTTGATGTAATTTTAATTTTTCGTCTACAAATCGGAATTTCTATTTATCGCCGGCTAGTATTCCTTAAAATAATTGCTTCTAACGTATGTAAAAATTTTTTTTGTTTTTTAAAATAAGCGAACATCAATAGACCTCCCACTATTAATCGCAAAAAAAAAAAGCTGTTAATTATCTTGTTTTTTTTAGCTAAAAAATGACATTTAAACATTTAAAAAGACGCGAACAAACTTATTACATGTTACGTTTTACCGTCAATAAAATTGACCTAGGAATTTTATTTTTTTAATTGACTGTTTTTTTTTAAATGTTAATTAATAGTTAATAAATGTTAGCCGATACTCAATAGATTTACTTAAGAATTCGTCCAATAAGATTGTTTGGTTTCAAAGTTTCATTCGAAAAAACGTTCAGTCCCCAGATTTTTGTATGTATACATCTGGGTATAAGCTCGTAACGTTGCTCGTTCCTCGCAATTATTTTTTTAAAATTTATATTTATTGCAAAGTCAAAAACTGTAAATTAAAAAAGGTTTTCATTTAATTTTTCTTTTCCAAGTCAAAGATTGATGCTAAGGTAGCTCACTCCTTAAAAACTGGATAAAAAGTTTTATCGAAAATAGAAACTTCAAAATTCAAGTAGATAGGGTCTTATAAGAATTAAAAGAAATCAACTGTGGCGTGGCTCAAGGTAGTTGATTGTCCCCAACTCTTTTCATCGTATATTTTAGCGAAACTTCTAAATATATTGAACTTGAGGAGTGTTAGGCGTAGTTTATTAATGATTTTATTTGACTTTTTTATGACCTTTCTTCTTCAATTAAATATAATTAAGGATAAATTATGTATTTTTAATCACTATTTTTATTGTATTTTCAAAATAAAAGAAACTGTTTCTACTATTTGGAATATTAGATATTTCGAAAAAATAGCAATTTTTATTAAATAACGGTCAAATCGTTGTTTCTTTTATTTGGAACTTTACGGTATTGATAATTTTAAAACTTTTTATTTTAACTTTATCCAAGTACCATTAGAAAGTAAGGTGTTTTTTAGTCTATTTAGACTATTATCTCGGCCTCGCTTTATATACCACTAACCAAACTAATCTTTTTGAACTTTTTCATTTTTTGTTTAATAAATCATTAATGGTCCATGTCCATTGGCGACCATTAAAAACATTTTCGGGAATTTCAGTATCTAAAAATGATAAGCCAGATTTTTAAGGCCTTTTTCTGAATTTTTGTGGTAATGTTTCAAATTAAAATTAAATTTTTAACATTATACAACTGAAAATAATTTAATAAAATATGAAAGTACTTTTTTATAAAATTTCAAAGTTGTCAATATTTATTTTACTTTAAATATCTCTTATTTGATTTATAAAAAAAAATCTATGTAGTTCTTCATTAAAAAATTTGATATTCATTAAGAAATTATTTTTCTATTTAGTTTTTCATGACATTTAGGCTCTTAATCTTTAGTTGAATCTTAATTCAATTAACATTAGTCCTAGTTGATTTACAGAATTAGAAGAAGAAAAAAAAAACTAAAAGAATATTGATTATTACCTAAATTATTCGATTATTTTTCGAGTCAAATCATGCAAGTTTGTTCCTGTTCATTTAAAAAAAATCGAAAAATAAATTCAAGAAATTTCCTCTAATTCTCTATTTTAAGCTTCATGATTCCACTGAATTCTAATTTTCGTTTCTTTTTATTTTCCTAAATTATTTCAGCCTTTTAATGAAATAGAAAAATAAAATGCCTAGATAATTTTTATAAATTTATTTATATCAAAAAAAAAAAACTTCTAGCAGATAAATACTGAATAACATAAACTTCTGAAAATCTTCAGTAACTATATATACTTAAAGATCAAAATTTTCATTATATTTTTTTTATACTGATATGAAGCAAAAATTTAAAATAGGTTACTTCTACTAGTTGAAAAATAAGAAAAAAATCATATAAATAAATCATATAGTTGTTATTGAGATAGAGTGAAATTATTTATTTTTGTTAATTTTGTTAACCAAAGCAACTTAGATTAAAATATATATTTTAATGGATTTTAGAAATATTTTGTTGTTTTTTATTTCGAATTGATAACGACTTAAAATTATTTGAAGAAATATTTAGATTTTTGAAAAAAAAATTCTAATTAAAAAATGGTAAATTCAAAATACTTGGTTAATTTTTTTGTAATAATAAAATTCTTTTATTTTTTATTTTCAAGGGCAACGAAATGGCGATACCAATGGAGCTATGCTCACATTGTAAGAAATTTTTAATCTTTAATTAAATGCTTTTTGATTTTAGAATATCTTACGACCTTAAATTAAAGAAACAGTAAGGTCTCTCAAATAATAAACCCTAGTTAGACTTTTGGTGTTTTCAAAACCTAACAACTCCTCTAAGTAATAAGAGATTTTAAATCAAACTTATTTATTTAGTAGTTCAATTGGCAAGTTTTCTAAAAAAGGGAACATTTATAGGGGATGAAAAAATTGAAACCACAATTTGAAATATGTTTAAAAAGCTAAAAATAGCGGTTAAAAAAAATTTTTATATATATTTTTCATCTCCTAAAAATGTTCCCTTTTTAAGAAAACTTGCCAATTAAGTCTCTATATTACCTGGTAGGAATTTAAAAAGATATTTTGTCAACTAGGGTTGATGATTTGGGACACCTTACTTTTTTGAAGAAAAAAGGCCTATGAATTCATTTCAATTTTCACTTTTATTTAAAAAAAATATTACTGAATTCATAAAAATTCATAAATTTGACTTTTTACCATTTTTTATGACATTTAATATCTGTTTTAAATAATCTTTCTCGAACACTTTAAAATTTTTGGAAAAAATTTAAAAAGAATATTCTTAACATTTTTAAAAATTTTCTATTTTTAAAGAGTGATCTTTTAGTAATTTGATGTTTTTTAATTTTTTTTTTAAATAGTTGAACCTGATGAAATACGCAGACTGGGAAAACGTTTTCGTAAATTAGATTTAGATGGTTCTGGTTCTTTGAGCGTAGATGAATTTATGAGTATACCAGATTTACAACAAAATCCGCTAGTACAACGTGTAATAGACATTTTCGACGCCGATGGTAACGGAGAAGTTGACTTTAGGGGTACGATTGATTTTTAAAAATAAAATCCAGAATGAATTAATATTTTTTTTTTTCGTTTCTAAGAATTTATCCAAGGAATATCTCAATTTAGTGTAAATGGAGATAAAGAAGCTAAGTTAAAATGTAAGTCTTCTAAACATATTTTCATGATGTCTTTTAGAATTGTATTACATCTTTTTTTTACTGTTAAGTTGCGTTCAAGATCTATGATATGGACAGAGATGGTTTTATATCGAATGGTGAATTATTTCAAGTATTAAAAATGATGGTTGGTAATAACTTAAAAGATGCTCAATTACAGCAAATAGTCGATAAAACAATAATATATGCTGATAAAGATAATGATGGAAAGATATCTTTTGAAGAATTTAAATCCGTTATTGATGAATCTCTTCGTGCTAATATTGAGTCAAAAATGACTGTTCATGTGTAAAAAATAAATGTTTTTTTTTAATTTAAAGTAGATTGTTTGCTCGTATTTTTTTTTAATAAAAATTATTTTTCAACACGTTTAAAGTCTTGAAATTCATAAGTTTTAAATTAAAAATATCGTTGTTACTCAACTAATTTTGAAAAAACTAAAACCCACAACCATTCCTTTTAATTATTTTATCAACCATCAGAATTTTTTGCGCTGTTTTTCTTTTTTTGACAAATTAATTTAATTTTCTGGTTGATATTTTTATGCTCTTTCAGAAAATGTGTGGTTAGGGGTACTTTTTCCACGGTACTTTTTCCCCGATAAAAAAAAGGTACTTTTTCCTCAAAAATTCTAAAAATTAAATTAAGGTTACTTTTTCCACGATTTCAAAAGATACTTTTTCCCCGATTTATGAATATTATTTAAGTTTTAATTAATTTTCATGGTGATAATAAAAAAATAATAAAAATAGTGGCATAGTAATTTAAAGATGGTCATCTTTATTATAAACATAGAATAAACAAAGGGAGCATATGAATCAGATGATTCAAGCAGTGAAGAGACTGACGATGGGGTTGATTCTGATGACTATGAAGATGCAGAAAATAACGAAGTGAATGTAATTCCAAGGACATCAAATGAACTCGTCCAATCACTGGTGCAATTTGTTGTTACACAAGAAAGTTTAAAATTTAATTGCAATACGAAATGTAAAACAAAAAGATGCCCATGCATTATTGAAAATAAAAAAAAATGGAATGGTTTGTGTCATCTTGACAATAAATTATGCGAAAATAAATAATCTAGTTTGATTAGACAATAAAAAAATTGGTTTAAAAAAAAAATTTTTCTACTATTTCAAAAAGGTACTTTTTCCTCTAAAATTCTAAAAATTAAATTAAGGTTACTTTTTCCACTAAAATTTGTACCGTGGAAAAAGTACCCGTCACGAAATGTGTAATTCTAAAATATTTTATATATTTATTGTTGATATTTTTGCTTTGGAATAATACATCCTTTACAAAATTTCAGAAACTTTGAACCCATATAGCCAAAAAAAATTTTTTTTAATTTGCAAATCGTCGGTATTTTACCAAACCAATTAGAATAAAAAAAATGAATTTAAAAATAAAGGGATTCAACCAAAATTATTTTTATTTCAAAAAGCTTTTTAAAAAAATAAGGCAATATATAAAAAAAAAAAATAAAAAAGTCTTCAACTTTTTTTGTGCGTTAAAAATAGAATATAAAAAATCATTTACTCTTTGAGCAAGTTTTTGTTCTTTTAAGTAAGAAAAAAAAGTTAAGCTCGTTTTAAAGAAACATATCACTGTTTTTTGATTTAGTAAAGACCAAGCTAATAATTAAAAGTTAACTTGTAATTGAAGTAATTTTATAAATATTATTAGCTGTTAAAAGTTCAATATCATTTAGATTCAGTTTTAAGCTTTCTAGAATATTTTTAGTTTGAATTTTAGATCGCTCTAAGCTCATTAATTTATCTTGAAAACTTTTTTCCAAAGATTCTTTTGCACGATTATGTTCATCACCAAGAAAGCAATTTGATATGGTTTCGTTTGGTGGAATATTTGAGTCCAATGATTCTATGTAAGATTGTCCAATAGATTTACGAATTGTTGGCGTAATTAACAATGAAGATATTGGCAGTTTTGGTATGACTTGATTGCTACTTGTAACTTTTTCATGAATATTTATTTGATCATTTTGTTCCTTGATTATTTCTTCGAAGTTTTTCAATTTAATTTTGAACAATCTCATTTCTTCTTGATTGCTAAAAATGAAATGTTTTAATTTTGAATATTTTTGTTTAAAATTAATTTTTATAAAGAATTACCTTAAGAAGTTATGATTTAAGTTTTCAAATTCTTGATTTTTCTTTTCAAGTTTCTCGCTAAGTTCGTCTATCAATTTCTTTTTTTCTTTTAATTTTTCTTCCAGGTCTTGAATTCTGATTTTAAAAAAAAAAACAAATTATTTAGTTGTTATTTTGAAATAATTTTTCAATTAAAAACTTTTACTGCTTATAATTCGATTCTGTTTCATCCAGGTTTTTGCTTAAAACTTTGTTTTTACATTTTAACTCTTCATAAACTTTTTTGTGCTTAGAATAATCACACTAAAAAAGAAAAAATATTAAACTCGAAATTCGCCTTTATGAAATACAACTCGAAAAATCCCTCTGTCAATTTTTAAAAGTTTCGTTACAGTTGAAGCTAAATATAGATAAACCTAAAATCATTCTTGTTGTATTTATAAATTTTGCAATATTTTTTAAATAAAAAAGCTAAACTTTTTGTTTTTTTTTCCTATTATTTCCTTTTAGATAAATTAGCAGCTTAAAAATGGTAACTTTGTTTAACGAAACGTCGCGAACTTTTAATAAAGTTTTTCCTAATTATAAATTTTTCATTTTTTCTGTTACGCCAAAAATTTTTCAGTGAATTTATTTTATTTTTTTTGCTCTTTTTTAAGGTTCACCAAATCATAAAAATTTGTTAAAATTTGTTGGTTTTAAACCCCAACAACTCAACTCTATACATAAAAAAACTTTATGAAAATATTTTAGGAAATAGAGCTAAAAATGCTTCACAAAAGTCGGTTTTAATTTTTGACAATTTGATTCATTATAGCCAAAATAAAGCTTACTAAAGTTTCAGAAAAACTAAGTTTTTATTTTCGAGATTTAAAGAAAATTTAAAGAAACTAATATTAATGACTTAGGCACTTTAGCAAAATTTTGTCCACTCAGTTTGGGTAAAAGTCACGAAATTCCGTTGCAAGCGTACGATGATTTAGACTAAAACTAATTTATAATTTTATTCAATGCCATTACTGGTTATGAGCCCAGTTCTTTTTTATTAATCTCTCCCTTTTAGAATAGCTCCCATAAGCAAGCGTTTACGGTAAAAGTATTTTTTTCAAAAATTCCTATGTAAAAAATACCTAAGCCAAAACCAAAGTTTCAAAATATTATAGATTTTATCATTAAGAAACTTATGAATAATCTGGAATTGAAATTAATTGAACGGAGATTTCAGATGTTAAGTTCAGGAAATTTGGTTTCTTACGTTGGCTATCAAAAATATTACACACTAAATTTAGACTACCTGTCTAACTCATCTTCTTGTAATCGTACCGTTATTTCTATTTAATAAAATGATTTAATTATAAAAAAAGTTTTATGAAAAATTATAAAAAAAGATTAAACGCAATAGAAATAAAGTGGTCTGTGCATAAATTTTATTTTTACTTTCATTTTAAAAATTAATTTTCTTAAAAATAAAACAAGATTGAACAAAAATAGACCTAAAATTTAGATTCTCCGTTTTAGATTTACCCAAAAATCATATTGATAAAAATTTGGAAAAATTTTTTAGGGGGGTGTAAGAGGTACCAATTTTTCGAGACATTTTTAGAATTTTTGCTTAAAACTAAAAAGAAAAGTATATAAGTCTATGGGTCGTATCTAAGTATTTTTTGACATAGAATTGAAATTTAAAATAAAAAAATGGGTGTATAAGACTCAATTTAGAGATACCCCAGGGTGTATTTCTTTAAAAAGTGATTTTTTGCGAATTTCAGATTTAAAGAAAATAAAAAAACCAAAAGCTATGTACCATTAGAAAGAGCTTAGAAAGACGAATTTTTTGAGATATTATCCAGCTCTATTGAAGTCCTATTTTTGGAATTACGACCGGGTGTGTGTTTTAGTAAAATATTAGTGGTTTGCCTTTTTCAGGTATCCTGATTTTCTTTGAACTTTTTTTATTTAAAAAATATTTATTTTTTGAGAGGCCTATTTTCCAAAAATATTTATAAATGGTATATACAGTCTAAAATCTTTTTTTTTGATGCATTTCGGGAGAAATTTCATTCCGGTTTTTAAAATTTGGTTAACGAGTAAAAATTACATAGCACAATATGGAAGTAAGAATCAGAAGATCTGTCGGAAATTTCAAACAATAATTTTTTTAATTTTATAACTAAACTAAACCAGACATCGAAGAGGTTTCTAATTCCTGACTTTAATTTTTGATTAGTTTAACAATCTTAATAAAAAAAATACGTTAGCGTGGAAAATTAACGTCTATTTGGTGAAAATTTCACAATAATTTTAAAGTTCACATAAATCAAATTTACTTGAAGAGAATTTAGTTGTCGCTTTTCATTTTGATATTCATTTTTTAACTCTTCTAAATAACTTTCCAAAGTATCCAATTCATCTTTTTTCTCTAAGCATTTCTCGTTCAATTGATCAAATAAATTTTGCTTATTTTGATTTTTATTTGTCATATCTTTTAATTTTAGATCATATTCTTTTAGAGTTTCTAACTTACTTTCCAACTCTTTTTTAGACGCAATATTTTTTTGAGCTAAATTATTCAATTCATTTTGACTCTGAATTAATTTAGCTTCAACTTGTTTATAGCTATCTTCTACTTTATCAAATTCAATTTTTTTCTTTTTAACTTTTTCATTCAATTTATTAACATCTTGAACAAGTGTTTCTTTTTCATATCCCAAATCAGCAATTTCATCTTCTAATCTTTTGATTGCAAGTTGTTTTTCTTTAGCTAAAGTATTAAAATTTTTCAATTCAACTTCCCTTATTTCGCATTCTTGATCTATTTTTTCTAAAATTTCATTCAAACTTGAAATTTTATTTTTTAATTCAATTTTTAACGAATTCAATTCATCGTTCGTATTTTTAAGCTCATTAAAATTTGATTTTTCAATTTCTATACTCGATCGTAATTCGTCCAAATTTTTAAAGTATTCTTCTTCATTTTGTCTCAATTTATCCAAATGAGCGTCCATTTCGTCACAATCAGACTTTTTCTCTTTTAAATATTTTTCAATTTCACTA
This sequence comes from Brachionus calyciflorus, assembly GCA_002922825.1. Classification (NCBI taxonomy): domain Eukaryota; kingdom Metazoa; phylum Rotifera; class Eurotatoria; order Ploima; family Brachionidae; genus Brachionus; species Brachionus calyciflorus. The sequence goes on along the minus strand of NTPY01000188.1, from coordinate 270,209 downwards.
AGCTTTTTTTCTTCTTGTTCTTTTATTTCTAATAACTTATTTAAATCTTTATCAATTTGATTCAATTCGAATTTCTTTTCTTCCAATAAATTGGTTTTTGTCATCAATTCAGATTGACAATTTTCAAATTTAGTTTTGATTTGAGACATGTGATTTAGTAAATTTTCCTTACTATTTTTTAAGTTATTTAGTTCTTTTTGAGATTGTTCGATGTCGGCTTTAAAGGCATCAGTATAATCAGAACCTTTTTCTTTTAAAATTTGAATTTCTTTTTTTTTTGACTCTATTTCGCTGTTGAGAGTGTTCAGCAAATTTTTTTGCTCGAAAATATTTTGTTTTAGTTCGTTAAGACTGTAATTATTAAATTTTATTTGCTGATTTTTTTGATTGATATCCTTGGTTCGAACTTCTTGTAAAAAATTGATCATTTCTGTTTTCATTGTTTCTATACATGTCTCCATTTCGCTTTTTTCTTCTTTGATAAAATTCAACTCTTCTTGGACACTGATTAAATGCATTGCAGCGTCATCCGCTTTTTTATTTAATAATTCCATTTCTTTTTTAAGTTTTGAATTTTTCTTTTTTATCAATTCACATTCTTTTTCGATCTTAAATTTAATTTTATAAAATTTTTTTGAAAAAAAAAAGTTAAAATTATAAAAAATTTTACTCGAATTTTGGAGTTTTTTAAGCACATTAGATCTTTTTTAGAAGTTTTTATCGTTTTTTCAACATCATGAAGTTCAATACTTCGCTTTTTCAGTGTATCTTCAAGGCAATAAATTTCATCCTTAAGTTTAAAATTTTTAAATAAAATTTTAATAGATTCTTTTGATTTTAAATTCAAATTGATTAGCTGCTTAGATGTAAAGAATAAAATCGTCAAGAAGAGCCGAAAATTCGAGCTGAACTCCAGCTGTTTGAAACAAAATTTTCTAAAAATAAAAGAGATTTATATACCATTTAAAGTCTACTTGAGAACAGTCTTATCAGGGTATTGAAAAAAAGGGGTTGGTAAAGTAGGCGGTCCATTCGATAAAGACCGCCGACTTAGGTGACTTTAAAAAGGCAAGCTGATCTCAAGCAGACCTCAAACGCTACTTAAAATACATGATAATGATTGTACAGTACAAAGCTAAAATAAGTTAACGGCGTGTTTGAAAATTTTCAAACATGTTTTCCATCAATGTTCGAACAGTGTTGTGTTTTTTTAAAATTATTTCAGCTTTGTGCTGTAAACGGAACCAAATAGAGGGGTCCCTGGTTATTTTTTTGAAAACTTTTTTTAAAAACTGTGATATTTTAGATTTTTAGCTTGTCTAAGGATGCTGTTTCTGGTCCAGCTGGAAAATAGGTTCCTCGTTGACGACACCCCTGAATTAGAATCAAATTTTTTAGTAAGAAAAAAATATAATTTCAAATAAATATAATTTCAAAAGTTTTTTTAAAAAAAAAATTTGGTTCGCTGTCTCAGAAAATCTAATATCGAAATGTAGAGTTTCATTTAAATTATAATATTTTAAGACCTATAAATCTGAGTCTAACCGTTTATTATTTATTATAGAGTAGATTTCTGAAATAAGTTTAATAAACTTTAAACAGTTAAAAAGCAATGATTAAGAGGATTTTTATTTTTTACATACTGCACTTCTAGCGAACTTTCTACTTTGGCGTAGCCGTAGCGAACCGTACCGTATTCTTGGCGAAGCGGACCGTAGCCATAGCGAAGCGGGCCATACCCTTGCCGTAGCGTACCCACCGTACCGTACCTTTCGTACTGGCTTACTTTACGATTATTAAAAAAAATTCTAATTGAAATATCTGTTTAAGCAAATCATTTAAAAATTTAGGATTTGAAATTTTTACAAATTTTTAGGGTGGCTACTTGAATTTTCTTTTCTTTAAATTTATTTGATTAAAAATAATTTTTGGATAAATTTAATTCACCTAATTAAAAAAAAAAATTTTTTTATTAAAATATGTTTAAAAACATTTGTCAATTTTGTTTTCTTTAGTAAGATTCGTTCTTAGATTACAATTTTTTTTAAGTTGAGTAATTTTTATAAACTTAATCACTATTTAATAAACTTTTCGACTTTAAACAAATTCTAGTTTTTTTTTTTGATAATCTGAATAAAGAAATTAAATTTTTTCAAACAGGACAAAAGTTGACAAGGTTTATTTTCTGAGTGACAAACAAACAACTATTAGTAATATCGAAAAAGTTATTATCTCGAAAGTTTTTTTTTATTTTTTTTTGGGACAGAAATTTCAAAAGGCAATGAACAAAATATTGAAAAACTTTGAATTTTTGAGGACACAATTTTTTTTTATAAAATGAAAAAGATAAATATTACGGTTCAAAATTCTTACTTTAATCATAGATTGATCTTTATCCAGATAGAATTGTTGATTTAATTGCATATTTTTAGCCATTTCAAGCTTTAACAATTGTTGTTTTCGCTCATTTATTGCCAAATCAAGTGCTTCGAATTCAGCTTTCTTTTCAGCGAGATCAACTTCTTCAATTTTATCTGATCTGGTATCTCGTATAAAATTCCTCAATTTATTTAATTGTATTTTCATTTGATGATTCATATCTTCCAATTTGTGGTGTTCAGGTATATTACAAACCAACGCATCATCTGACTTAGCTTCTTTCAATTTTTCCCTTTCAATCAACACATCATTCAATTGATTTTTTAGTAATTGAATTTCTTCATTTTGCTCTTGTAGTCTACGATTTAAAATTTCATTTTTTTGAGCATTTATTTTCAACTCGTTTGCTTTAAGCTCATCTAATTGTCTTTGTTGATCGTGTTGACGATTTATAATCTCATTTTTTTGACTAACGATTTTTTTAAGCTCATCTATTTCTTTTTGATATTTTTCATTATCACTTTTGTTACCATCAGTCATTGTCTCTTTCTCTGGTCCAGGTCTTTTTACACTTTTTAAACTTACAGATAATGGATTTTTAAATTGTACGACACTACTTTTCGCTCGTTTACTCCTTGATGAAGCACATTCCTCTTCATCTGAGGTACTTGTTTTTCTCGAGCTATTCTCTGACCTACTTCGTCTGTCCCTTAGGCCATTTTTAAAATTTTCTAATTGATCTGCTGGAATCTCAATACTTGACGTATATTTTTTATCACCCGAATTAACTAAATCATTTTTACCAGCCACGTAATAAATTTGATTATTTTTCGTTGGTTCAATACTAGACGTATATTTTTTATTACCCGAATTAACTAGATCATTTTTACCAGCATCGTAATAAATTTGATTATTTTTCGGTCTTAAATCCCTATAGCTTGTTCGATCCTCATCATACTCTTGTTCGATAGGATATATAATTTTTTTTTCATATTTTTTTTGTTCGTCCTTAACTAAAATTAAATCATTTTGAAAATTATCTGATGCTATATACTCACTAGTACATTCGTCATATAATTCTAAAGGCTCTATTCGATACGAAGATAAATTATCTGAATTGCGGATATGATTGATCGGTAGGAATACGGTGTGTGAACTTGTTTGATTTTGAAAAAGATCACTTGAAGTCATTTTCATTTGATTTAATTGATCGCCTTTGGCCAACATTTTGCCTTTTAAAAATTTTATTTGTTCATTCAAGTGTTTCAATTCTTTAGTATCAGTGTCATCTGAAGATCCATCTGAATAATTACGATTTTTTTTGTAACGTTTACTGAAAACTGGCAATGAGTCTTTAGCATCTATTTTAGCTTTCAATACTTTAATTCTATCGCTTATTTTTCTAATAGCTTCTTCTTCTTCAGTTAAAAAACTACTATCATGATTTGTCTTATTTATTACAGTAATTAATCCTTTGATCACAGTCTCAAGTTCTGTATGTTTTTCTAAAAGTAATTTCTCAATACGACCTTTAAGATTAGTGATTAGTAAACGATTTGATTGTGTTGTATTTAAACAATCCAAATCGCGAAATAAATAAAATTTTCCTTTTTCTAAATTGTCCTCCATAATACGCACGGAGTTTTTAAATTTTTCGATTTCATTCATTGATTGCTCAACAGATTGCAATGTTTTCAATCTGAATTCTAGGTCTTTGGCTTGATTGAGTAAAAAACAACAATCTTGCTCGATTTGAGTTCGAAATTGATGGTACTTGCGATAAATTTCTCCTAATTAATTAAGAAAAAATTTTCATAAATTTTTGATAAAGTCAAAAAATACTATTTTATTTTCAATAATAAGGTAACAGTGATGGACATTCACAGGTGTCTTTTTAAACTCTAATGAACTTCCAAGAAAGATAATTCCTCACGCTAGTCAATTTAATACTTCTCGAAAATTCCAACTAAGTATTGTTCTAATAACAAACTGGAAAAAACGATGAATATTCGCGGTAAATTTCATGAGAAGCGCTAAAATATAGTTTATTTATAAATTTAAATTAGCACTTAGTTAATACAGCAGTTGCTTTGAATTAAAGGCGTGAGCGTGAGCGTACCGTTACCGTTACCGTGAGCGTACCGTTACCGTTACCGTGAGTATAGCGTTACCGTTACCGTGAGTGAAGCGTGAGCGTTACCGTGAGCGTACCGTTACCGTGAGCGTTACCGTTACCGTTACCGTGAG